>JAJTWR010000320.1:515000-562500 GCA_021613335.1 Whitmania pigra
TTGTATTGTATTGTATTGTATTGTATTGTATTGTATTGTATTGTATTGTATTGTATTGTATTGTATTGTATTGTATTGTATTGTATTGTATGTATTGTATTGTATTGTATTGTATTGTATTGTATTGTATTGTATTGTATTGTATTGTATTGTATTGTATTGTTGTATTGTATTGTATTGTATTGTATGTATTGTATTGTATTGTTGTATTGTATTGTATTGTATTGTATTGTATTGTATTGTATTGTATTGTATTGTATTGTATTGTATTGTATTGTATTGTATTGTATTGTATTGTATTGTATTGTATTGTATTGTATTGTATTGTATTGTATTGTATTGTATTGTATTGTATTGTATTGTATTGTATTGTATTGTATTGTATTGTATTGTATCGTATCGTATCATATTGTATTGTTTGTATTAGATTTGTATTAGATTTGTTGTTTGATTGTGAAGGACTTCAGCAAGGCAGATGTTTTGAAGACAAACGCATCATTCTTAACCCCATTCTGAGATTTAATGGCTAACATGACATTGTCTTTCTTGTTGTTTGATATTACAATTGATAATAATTTATATAATATATAACTAATATAATTATAATAATAATAATTATTTTTTTTAATAATTTATTTTTGTTATTATAATACTAATAATAATACAATTAATAACAATAGCAATAGTAGGTAACAAAAATTTATTACTATTATTATTAGTTGTAGTACTAGTAGTAGTAATAGTATTATTATTATTATTAGTATTATTATTATTATTATTATTATTATTATTATTATTATTATTATTATTATTATTATTATTATTATTATTATTATTATTATTATTATTATTATTATTATTATTATTATTATTATTATTATTATTATTATTATTATTATTATTATTATTATTATTATTATTATTATTATTATTATTATTATTATTATATTATTATTATTATTATTATATTATTATTATTATTATTATTATTATTATTATTATTATTATTATTATTATTCTTATTATTATTATTATTATTATTCTTATTATTATTATTATTATTATTATTATTATTATTATTATTATTATTATTATTATTATTATATTATTATTATTATTATTATTATTATATTATTATTATTATTATTATATTATTATTATTATTATTGATAACGTAATAGTAATCACAATCATTAAAAGAGAGTTAGAAGCAGATGGATGAACAAGAACCTCAAACATGCGATCTTTGTGGCGCCAAATTCAAACATTATTGTATTGGTCGAGCAGGTTGTGAAATTGTATTTGAATGACTTTCTTGAAATTTTTAATTGGTGCAGCCTCGGATGGATGGATGGATAATGGATAATGGATAATGGATAATGGATAATGGATAATGGATAATGGATAATGGATAATGGATAATGGATAATGTATGTGTGGATGGATGGATTGAAATCCAGGGATACAATCACTAAGTACAAAAGGTTGTTGACGAAGAATCGGAGATACGTCTCCCCATATACGGGGACAAATCAATCCCTGGATGGGTGGTCAGGTGGTTGGATGAAAGGATTAATGTCCACTATACACCTACATGACGTCATCGTACCATGGCATCTTCTTAAGCGGAATAAGAACTCACAGAATACGTAGGCGTGACTGGCCATAATGTTGGCACCATCTGTCTCTTAATGAGTACTATGGTGTCGTCATCGTCATTTCATCATCATCATCATCATCATCATCATCATCATCATCGTCATATTGGTATGCAGGTTAGCCGAATGGGTTACGTGCCTGCATACAGCAGTAATGACAACAGTCGTAATGTGTCGTGTTCGAAACCCAGCCTGCACTGCCGCCAGCGCCCTTGAGAAGGAGCGCTATATAAATGGTTACAAGAAGCGCCTCTAACGCTATGCATATGGCGCTATGTAAATGAAGTTACAATTACAATCATCATCACCACCATCATCATCGATGCTGATAATGAAACCCAGAGCAGCATTGAAACAATTAACCAACGATATGGAAAGAAGTCGGTCGCCATGGTAACGAATGAATGATGATGATAATGATGATTATTGGATGGAAGAATGTATGAATTTATGGGTCATTTATCAACTGATATTAAAATCGTAATGAAAATGAATTTCAATACCAACTTAATTCAATAATGAGTAACTATGTTGTTGTTGTTGTTGTTTTTGTTATTGTTATTGTTATTGTTATTGTTATTGTTATTGTTATGTTATTGTTATTATTATTATTATTATTATTATTATTATTATTAGTATTATTATTATTATTATTATTATTATTATTATTATTATTATTATTATTATTATTATTATTATTATTATTATTATTATTATTATTATTATTATTATTATTATTATTATTATTATATTATTATTATTATTATTCTTATTATTATTATTATTATTATTATTATTATTATTATTATTATTATTATTATTATTAATTATTATTATTATTATTATTATTCTTATTATTATTATTATTAATTATTATTATTATTATTATTATTATTATTATTATTATTATTATTATTATTAAAATAACACACAGGAATCTGTAAGTACAAGAATAAACAGTGGGCATCCATCCAAATGTAAAATTTCCAATTAGAACCCATGCATCTAAAAATAGACCAACTGACCATCCAGCCAATCAGAGAACACCTGCTCCTGGACTGATTGTACTTAGTGGACTCAACCTCCATTAGTCATTCCTGCCTTCCTCACCTTGACCTTCAGGAAACACACCAACTCTCAACAACAACAACAACAACCACAAGCGACTTGAGGTATTGGCGGTTACCACAAGTGCGTCGAGATTCGTGGCAGTCGATGTCGCCGTGTTTGTTGTATGTGTGTGTGTATGTGTGAGTCACACATTGTGACCAATGCCTATTAAAAAGTAATGCTGAGTGTAATGCTATTTCTAGCGCTAATGCTATTTAATGCTAATGTTATTTTTAGTTTTGATAATTATAGTATCAAATTTATGTTTATTATCATTAGTCTATTGTTGTAAATATTATGATTATTAACATTATTATTATTATTATTCTTGTTAACGTTTATAATTTTTGTTGAATCATTTACTTTCCATAAAATCATCATCATCACGGCCATTTCAACCCAGAAATTCCTGTGCGGTCAAGCGTGAACTGAACAATGGAATCCTAGGTGTCCGCCCTGGAAGAACCTCATTTCAGATAATGCGTGTCCACTGGAGCGTAAACGTTGCTAGCGTCATCATGACCACCACCAACAACATAATGATGCAAATAATAATATTTCAAATTATTCAAATATTATTAAATTGATTTTAATATTTGATTATAACTTTCTAAATTATATCTCATTAAATTATTATTAAAATAAATATTAAATTTTATAGTTATTAATATTAATAAATTACTTAATGAGGCATTACCCCAGGTTTTGGTTGATAGCTTGAGGATAACATTCAAGTAGATTTCAATCAAGCATTCATTCATTCATCTGTTCGTTCATTCATTCATTCAACAAATCATGAATTCCTACATCCAATCATGTTCTCAGTTCCTTCTTTCATCAACTCATCCATCCTTTCTTTCATCGTCTATTCATTCATTTCGTCATCGTCCATTTCTCCACTCATCACGTCATCACTCTTTTGCACTCCCAAGCACTCCTCACTCATTAGCTGCATCAATTCAAACGACCGCTCAAGAATTCTACCCACATAATAAATACCACAATATATTATAAATAAATTCTACCCACACAATAAATACCATAATATATTATAAATAAATTCTACCCACAGCGAGAAGTTTGTGAGTCAATCAATGATTTAAGTTGAGATTCATTCCTTATTATTTTTCAACATTTCTTATGAAATATCTTACAAATCTTCATATCCTTGAATTCAATTTAAGACTGTCGTGTTGATAGAATTGCTTCCCTTAGGAATAGCGCTACATAAATGGCTGAACTCATTAAAAGAAAGTGAAGCCAGTCAGTGGGGAATAGGTTTGCCATTTTTATTATAATTAATTATTATTGTTATTATTTGCTTATTTTCCAATATCGGTGAATAGTTTACAAGCAGCCAACGTTGCATAACATTGCATAACAACGAAAATATAATTTCAAGTTATTCATTGCATAACATTCATTTATTTATTTCATTAATTTTTTATCAACTTCTAAATTGTGTTTGCATTGCTCTATTATTTACTTATTATTATTATTATTTACCCTTCCTAACAGCACTGATTTCCTCTTCAACACTTGCACAATTACGTACGACCCACCCAAACGAATTGGTGATAAACATTACATAAGCAGTGATAATTATAGATAGAAATATCCCAGGAGATAAAATATCTCAGGGGAGAGATAGTGATTGTTGTTAGGGAGGTGATATCCTCATCAATATGGACGACGATGATATCTTATCAGTGAGTCGACATGAGGAAGGAGGATCGAATCCTGCTGCAAACCGTGAAGTGATGTCCATTAAATTAATTGGTCAATAATTCTTAAGGTAATAATTATGCTATAATTGAAATTGATGAAATAGATTTTACTTTATTTAGAGTGTTACTATAAAATTATATATATATATATATATATATATATATACCATTATACCATATATCATTATGCTATTTATCAATGTTTGGTATCGCAAATTATAAACCAAATATCGTAATTAGCATAATTTTAATATATGTAACAGTTAGTCTATTTATTCTCGTCAGAAAGTTTGGTTATGTAATATTAATTATTTGCAAGCGATCAAAAGCTTCTATTTGCATTAACGTAACTTTGCGACGATGATGATGATGATTAGCACTTGAATTCATCAAAAGTTATTTTCAAACTTTCCTCTCTTTTATCCTGCTTTTCCATCAATTATTCTCACATTATTATTACGCAACGGAAGTTTAAGTTGAAATTGTTATTATGACCTTGTTAGTCGAGGTCAATTGAAGGAGGGGTCAAATAAAAAGTTGACTTGGAAAATTCGTTTGTCATCCAAATCATATCGGTTATGCAACGGACTATAATCAAATAAAATTAGTTTGTCTCGCTAATAAAATATTACCAACCATTGCATCGATAAATATCAAGCATATTTAAAAATACAAATTTATGCTTTAAATATTCCATACAATGAAATTATTAAATATTATAAAAAGTATATTTAAATTATATTCCTAAATTCTCCAAGGAAGAACCAGTAAGACGCAACAGAACAATTCGTCTTAAATGCGAGTGTCGTGAAAAGCAGTTAAAAATTCACGGACACCCCAGATAGGAAAGCGAGATATTGGACACTCTTCATAGACCAGGGAGTCTCAAAGGATTCCCAGAAAGTCTCTCAGATGTCCTTTGATCGATAGTAATGCGATATTGTTTGTAGACTCCGGACGTTTATGAATGTCCTGTTTATGGACAGGAAAGTTTATGGGGACGAAACAAACGATACAAATGGAGATTTCATCTGAAAACAAGCGTCCTTTGTTTGGTTTTAGGCCTTTGGATCTCAAGGATGGGTTGAGGAATACAAATAAATACAAAAGTATACAAGGACATCCGTCGACACAGAGATGATTATGATGATGATTGCGGTTTTGTGAATATGTGAGGAGACTGAAATTTAAAAAAAAAAAGAATTTATGGTACATTTGTAAGCTGCATAATTTTTAAATATTCTCGGTTTGAACTGACATCGTGAATATATACAACACTGTTTTCGTGAATAGTCATAAACCAATAATTCACTTCGAACTCATTAAAAAAATTAGGCCTAACTCAGAGCTTTTGTAAATGATGAAGCAACAGATGCATTTATGTTATTATTATTATTATTATTATTATTATTATTATTATTATTATTATTATTATTATTATTATTATTATTATTATTATTATTATTATTATTTATTATTATTATTATTATTATTATTATTATTATTATTATTATTATTATTATTATTATTATTATTATTATTATTATTATTATTATTATTATTATATTATTATTATTATTATATTATTATTATTATTATTATTATTATTATATTATTATTATTATTATTATTATTATTATTATTATTATTATTATTATCATCATCATTCCATAATCATTACTTTGAATTTCGACGGTCATAAATATTATTCTTATATCGTATGTCACTTTCTTAACAAGTGGGTTTCAAACCAAAATCAGGCCAAGTTCCTTCCATCGGATGCTTTTCCACCTGGAAAGGTTCATGAGTTACGCCCATCCCTCTGCTTCAAAGAACCATCCATCCGTCCCTGATGCCTCCCCTTATTATAAAGACATTATTACAACCATAATAATATCAGACTCGGCGAACCCATGCTGGGAGTCGAACCTCCGAGTCATCGACTTCCTGTAGTTAAGCTAATGCGATAAAGCTAACTTTGAGTTGAGACGATGATTTTGTGTTTGTAAACAATGTTATACTTCCTATGTGCTTGTTGATTTGTACTAAATGCCACTTACAAGTTTATCATCTTTTTCAAACCCAGACTTGATAACGACTTTCAACCCTAAAGTTCAAAAGGTCACCATTTCCTGCCCCCGTGAATGTCGGATGGAATGAAGGATTGTTTGCAGAATTATATTTTTATGATAATATTATTTATATTATTATTATTAATTATATTATTATAATTACCGCGTATTTATAACTTGTTATATCTCTGTTTGTTTTGTAAAACATTTGTACAATCAAATGACCTAGATTTGATTAATTTATTTATTATTTATTTGATTAAAGCCAGTTGCATAACAAGGATGATTTGGACTTGATATATCATTCACAGGAATTACGAAAACTTTTTATAATTTATTAAATCTCTACTTTTTTTTTTCAAAACATTTATGCAACAAAAAATATTCGAATGACTTGGATTAACAGGGGGAATAGAATTTAATTATTTAATAATTGCGTCATAATTAATAAAGGTCTTAGGTTTAATAATGAGCCAATAAGATCATTGGGTAGCTAATGAATATTTAGTGGAATTATTTTAATGACCAGTTATCGCGAAATTAATGTGTCCACATTTAAATCTGTCTTGTTGTTGATGTTGTAATGCATTTGGATGCCGCCGTCCAAATTAATTTATTTTAATAAATAAGATGATGAATAGGTTAATTGAAGTTAAAATATTATATAGTTAATAATGTAATTATATGATTAGTTGATAAAAATAATCAAATATTTAAAAATCATATTGATTATTTAATAATAGATAGTTGATAATCACGATTTGCATAAGAATATGAAGTATAAACGTTATCTGCAGTAATAACAATGCACTCGTAACTACTATCATCAACTCACATGTTACACGCGTTTGTAAAAGATTTCAACAAATATCAAGCAAACTTTTTCTAAAATGTTAGCCTCATATTTGAAATGATTTTCGCTCATTTAATAAACCAAATAAATAATTTTAAACCCCCGTTTTTATTATTTTTATTATTATTACTCATTAACCTAATAATAACGCTAATTCATAATAAGAACAAAGTAATGGTGGCAGAAATGATGAGGACGACGACGATGGGAGTCTGATGAGAAGCAACAATGCCACTCGACGAGGCACAAGACTTGAGTCATCTGCTTTTTAGGCGGGAATTTGACAAAGAACACAGATTTGAATGTGGAGGGAACTGTCAACTTTGCGATGAATGGCTGGTGAATTTGAATGAATTAACCATAAATTATTTTATTGCAAGTTACTCAATAAGTAACTGTTGCTAGTATAAATGAATGATAGATGAATTGATGGGGATATTGATAGTTAGAGACGAAGTGAGCTGAAAGTCTTAATGCTTATAAAATAAAATTTATAAATTGTTAGTCACTGGCAATCTTCATTTGACGAGGCCGTGTGATTGAGATCGATTGAATTTATGCTGGTCACTCTTCAATCAATTGAGCGTATCACGCACAATGCACGCACACAGTGAGCGTTGTTCTAAGTGGACCATTGGTGATAAGAAGACATAAGCAACGATATTCAGCAATATTGAGAGGCGGACTTTCACAGAGACTAAGAGCTTGATAAGAAGAATATCAATGCTTTGTAGCTTCATCTACTTGCAATAAAATTGAAATTACAACAACAATAATTTCATATAAATATCAGATCTGCTTATTGCTGGACTTAAGTCCAAATCATCTCAGTTATGCAACGGACTATAATCAAATAAATAAATAAATAAATTGCTGGACTTAACCTCAAAACTAGAACCACGCTTCTAGTAATATCAGTTTAAAATAATTACTTTATTTTTTATATTATTTTTATTTTTAATTTTTATTGTTGTTATTATATACGCTGAAATGTCAAATAACAAATCTTAGCATCCCCTCTTCCAGAGTCAGCATCCCTCTCATCCAACCATCTGTAACCCGGAAAAATCAGTGAAGCGAGACCAAACGAAAACCGATCCTTTGTGGAAAGACCCTCTTGGGAGCACCTGGAATGAAGAGGTTGAAACTTTGAACGTTCGATTGTCAACTCCACCGACAAGAAGTCCATGAATTTACAATAAATAAATAAATAAATAGATTTACAATGGGCCACTAATGAACCAGCTGTAATCTAGTTTATTAATAAACCGATATAACTGATCGGGATATCTGATATCCGTGCGTTAACAAAGCTTCATTGAAATTTGACATTCATTCAAATCGACAAGATTTCACGTCCTGTTAATAACTGAACTGTTAACCTCTTTAAAAAGCCAGTGGGCTCATTTAGCTCGTTAATTCATCCATGCATTCATTCACCCACCCACTCGGCAAGGGTAGCCAGTTACCCGCCCGATGATATTAGAGATGCCAACAAAGCTAGGCAGGCCAAAAAGCCACCCAGGGGCAAGAAATAATCTAATTTGGCAGTTTCATTAGGGTCATCACATCTACAATGAGCGTGCACGGTTATTGAAATCGGGTTGATAACCATTCGTGCGAGCATTTACATCTTCGTTGTAAATAAACCAACTGATCGCCGAGTAATTACACGAATATTCTTTTATTTACACATCCCTACTAAGTCATTTGCATGTTAATATCAGCATATAAATACTAGAAGACATCAAAGAAAGATGATATAAACGGATGACTTCAGAAATTCGGCGGCAAAACTTTAAGCCGGTTTACAATGCCATCCTCAATCATTGAGAACCCGAGCTTAGTTAAAGGATTAGTAGGGCGAATTTTTCTTGACTTTCCATCAGTTAAAGCTCGCTGGGGACGATGATAAATAAACATCGATGGACGCAAAGTTAATTTTAAAATTCAATCGATTCGTTGATAAAAAGACAGAATACGAGATTAAATTGTTTGTGCACGATGACCTGTGACAGGCGGTCCAATGGGAATTATATAACGGAAGGTAAACACGGAAACATCACGTGGTACGAGCGGAGTAACCAGATGGACGTGGAGATAACAACACCACGGATCGGGAAAGAACCCTGGAAATATCTTCTCGGGTCGGCAGTACATCTGTCACTGGAAGAACTGCAGGAATCTCGGTAATGACCGGATAGTTCCAGGTGTCAGGGTTATTAAGTTCCAGAACACGCTGGGCTGGCAAACGTAATCTACACATTGGCCAGGCTTTAGGGAAAACAGAGTTTTGATTTAATGGCAGGGAGGAAGCTCATTATGTGCGTCAACCCGAATCACCGAAAGGTGATGACGGTTAGTTGCGCCTTTCACCTAAATGAGAAGCAAAAGCGCAGATAACAGCACCCTCGTGAGAATCTACGCAACATTGGCTGACATTTGGCACTTTCCCTCCACTGATAGAATCAAGACTCATCCTTAACCACTTTAGAGGACGACATCGACCAATTTACATTATCACTCCAATGACTACTCTGACCTAAGCAAAGCAAAACATTTTCTATTTCCCCGAATTCGAACACCCGCTGGCTTTTGAATCCACGCAGCTCTCGCTCGAATGACCAGCGCTCAGAGTGGTCAACAATGAAGCCATTGTGTGGTCCCTGGCAGTCACACCTGATGTTCTTGTCGTGAAAAGAAAGGCAAACATGTAACAAGGGGAAACCTTTATTTCAGAACAATTTCCTTCGAAGCACGAACTGGGAACTCATTGCATGTCAAAATATCTGTCGAGCAGCATGAAAATGACGACATATGAAAATGCAAATCAGAAGCAAGTTCCAAATCGCGTTCTCCGACGACCCCTAGCAAACCGAACCAACAAAAAGATTTCGATGCTTATGCAAGTCGACGATAAAATTGCAAAAAGCACGAAGCCGTACGAACGAAGGATTCAAATGAGAAATAAAGGCAAATCATCGTTTTACCAACTTTTACCAAACTTTTGAATGATATGAATGTTAAATGTACAAATTCCTTCAATGCAAGACAAACAAAGAATCTCTTCAGTTGGATTAAAAAAAAAATTAAATTAGAAATTTAAAAAATAATTGAAGTAAAACTGCAAATAATGGAACAAAATAAACTTGACTGGAACAACATATCCATGGAATCAATGTTATCGAATTGAGCTTGGATAAAATTTTATCAGAAAATAAAAAATTCTAAGAAAACCGCTCGACGTGGCCGATCGGACGTCCTCGGAGCGAAACTTGCTGCCAAACCTCGTCGCCTAAGGCCTCAATGGTAATCGAATCTGTACATAGAATTGCCAAAATTTACACAATAAAAAATGCATAGGCTGGTACAAAAGGCACGTAATCCAAGACACGAGAGCACTGAGAAATAAAACTTCCGTCAGATAATCGAAACAGTTCAGAACACACGTTAAAACTGAAACTTAAACTCAGAATGAGTATAAATTGTTTAAATTTATTAACTATACAGAGTAGTACAAAATATATAAAATACTTTACAAGGACAACGACAATCCTAACAATACAATTGCCTTAATAAAAGCATCAGAAAACTATTCTATAAATTCCAAATTGACAAGATTTGAGATCATTCCTTCGCACGCGTCGCAATCCCGTTCGCCTCCCTCATAGGTAAGCGAGCCTCTTTTCGTGCGTCAGATCGGCCAGGAGGTTCACGCCCAGAGAATCCCCCGTATTGTAAGGACAGTACTTGACCGTGTGAGCCGATTTGCCGCTCGCTCCGCAGATGGGGCAGGTGTAGATGTATAAGACCGGGCACGTGACGTTGCCCTCGGGGTCTTTCAGCTGGTGACTGCTGTACACGGCCTCTGCCTCGCCGTTGTTCCTGCAGAAGACGCAAACTTTGGCGGCCGTCGTCTTCTTCTGGGGTTTCTTTGGTTTGAGTCTCTGAAGCCTCTCTCTTTCACGAAGGATCTCGATCAGCTTGGCCTTGTTCATGATCTCGTCCATCGCCTGCTGGGCTCCGTTGATGCTGCCGGTGGAAGAAGAATCGGACTCGTCCGCAGACAGCGACATAGCAGGAGACTTGGGCTTGGGGTTTATACCCCTAAAGAGCCTATCCAGGTCATCCAGGTCTGATTCTTGTCCATTGCTCTCAAAATCATCCCACACAGACTTCATTCCAGCAGTTTCCTATTACATAATTTAGGTATTAGTTGCATCACGACATTCGAATCGTCCACGACACTACAAACACGTCTAATGCAGCGCATTCTCTTGCATTAATAACATTAACTGGAAAAGGAGCAATTGAAGCCGAAATGCCAATCGAATGCACAACTTACTACAAGCCACGCTCTAGCACGAGGCTGTTACTATCAGCAACGACATTCGAATAACAAGACATGAACTCACCTCGACAAGAAACAATCTCTCAATGTCGTACATCAAATGTGGAGCATAAAAGTTGCCAAGATGTCTCAGGCCGAGTTCGTCATTTTCACTCGCTGCCTCCAATCCAAAGTAACGATTCAAATCGACAACCGAGCTTGCCATTCTTTGAGGCATGTTGCCGGCCATCCTAGTGTTCTGAATGTAGCTGTTCATTTTCTCTGTCGCTCAGTAATATGACTAATAATTTCGAATTAATTCAGATAATGTTTTCTGTCTGCTCTCGAACTAACGCTCAACCAAACCAGCACGAATTTTGGCGCAAACTTGAATCTTCTATGGGCACCGCAGTCTTAAATAGTCGAAAACAAAGGAAGTCAGCGATACCTTGAAGAGGAGAGGGGAGGAGTTATGTTAATTAGCCAGCCTATTGTTTGCCAAGGAGCGGGAAATCTTTTATCAAATGTTGCACAAGTTTCTTTGTTTTAAAAGTTGATTTTGCTCGTAAAATGTTCACAGTTAAGTTCAAAGGTCGTTTTAAAAAGATGAAATGTAATAATTATCGTTATAATCTTCAATTATGAATTTTATTGACTGCTGCTGTTCTGAGTTACGCAAGTTAAAAATTGTTGATCCGAGTTAGACAACAATTCATGTAATGGGCCAATTCATAGACAGACACGTGTGAATTTCATCTTGTAATTGTATCACATTGTAGTTTCAATAATATCGAAGGACGGGCCGCTGTGGAATCCGCAGTAGTGACACTGGTTTGTTTGTGGCTGTTAAATTAATGAGCCGAATCAGAAACAAGAACTCCATGTGATGATAATTAAAGCTTCGTTGAGGAAATAAATGTTAGCCTCATTGTTTGTCTCCGTGTTTCTCTCAGTTCCTGGCGAGTTTGGCAGCGATCTGCGCACCGCACTGTCGCTGAAATCACTGCTAAAAGCTTCTGCGGCGTACACAGTTTCCGTTTTTTAAGCTAGGCCCGCTTGTAATTATCGCGAGAAAAACTGCTAAGTATCATTTCCTATTTCACAAAAGCTAAAAAAAAGTTATTTCCTCTCTAGCTCCGTAATTTTTTTTTTATGAAAACGTTTCATCAAAGAGTAGCCCTGGCAAAGTTTTTTGTTTAAAAGTGAAATGATTCAAGGCTTCTTAGTAAGCGGCAGGCCTGAGATAACCTCCATTAATTAACAAAGTTCCTTTATTTCCAGGCTTGATGTATTTTTAAGATAACGCGAGCGCAACAAATAATACCTTGGCATGGTTCAACCTCTGAAAGAATGAAATTTATAGCCTGACAGAAGCAGTGCATCACTGGAATGATCCACTCCTCGTTCTGTAAGTGGCTACAATCGCCGGAGAGGTTTGGAAAATTACAAAAAGCTTTTTTTCCCGGGGCCGTGATGACTTGTAGCGAGGACTCCCATTGTTCGTTGAATCCTGGACAAATGCGTCCTCTAATTAGATGGCCACTGCGAGTATTAAGTCCTTCATCCACCAACTGTCCACTTTTCCTAAAAGCTCGTGTTAATCCGCCATTTTGATGGATGGATTGACAACGCGAAGGATGATGACAGCATAGGGGAAAGTCTATCTCCATTGAACGTTCACTGCGTCAGATGAGCAGATAGCGTTGTCACGCTCGCTCCATTGACGCTAGTTTCTTCGTCAAATATTGTCTCTCATGTCACGCAATCAAATAATTGGAGATTTCGATTGGAATTTTGTTTCGTTATATTTTGGAAGACAAATTATGAAAAATAATATTTTAGTTTTCGCCAGATACAACGGTTAACATAAAGATGGATTAGTAAAACGAGAAACATGATATAAGATGAAGCAAATCGCTAAATATCGCGAGGATAACATTCAGAATCACGTCCCATGCGATATGTTGTAATGAAATGTCATTTGAAAACTGTTCGCTTTTTGCAATAAACTTCAAAGATGACATTACGATCCAGCGACAGCGTCATGAATAAACATTAGGTTTTCTTCGGCAAGAGCATATAGATGCACCAGAAAAATGAGGTCAGGTTGCTTGAGTGCGCCTTCTTCGCCTTTTCCAGAAAGTCCACCTTCTCCAGAGTCAGGAAATCGCAGGTGTCATCTTGAAAAGATGTCAGAAAACTAATTATTCAAGCTTATCAATCGCTTAACAACTCGTCGTAATAGGAAGATTAAAATTCAGAGGAAATTCAGAGCAAACAAGTAACAGTTTTATCAGTTCAGTGCTCCAGGCATTGTTGTTTGCGTAGCTAAGGTTTTGTTCTTCAAGAACCCAGCGATAAATCATAGCAGATCTCAGAATCTTGATCACATTTTAATTAAATTTATTATGACCACTGCATTACAAAGGACATACTTAAATGACAAATAAACGCACTCTACACTCTGCAATTGAAAACTAAACTTTCGTTTCGTTTTCCACATCACTCCAAATGGATGATGCAATAAATTTTAATCCTCCACAACCGTGGATTTTCAACTCCAGTTCGAAGGTCAAATTCTGAACCTTTCATTCCCTCATCGCCACTCACTTCCACTCTTCGTGTTTCACGCATGAATGAACACACAGCGATCGGCTTCATTAGTTAGGGAGCCATCCATGCTTAAGAAAATGGACACTGATGATTATAGAAGCGCATCAAGATTTCTCAAAGTAACTAAGAATTCATATGTTTGGTTGTTTGGTCTCATGTTTAGTTTATGTGAGTTTTTAGCATTAAGAAGTTCTTGATGCTTGACAAATCTAAAGTTCTACATATATTGGCTTGGATGGGTAATCTCTGTCATTAACGGAATCTTCATCATTAAGTCATTACTCGGGCTATCCGTTTATTGTATTTAATCCTCTTTAATAATCTACAGATGAATCGTAAATATCAGTTGCTGTAAACCTTAGTGCAGTAATCCGTGATATAATTTGCATATAATCTTTCCATATTGGTATCAAGTACCAGCGATAAACGTTACGTCATAATTTGTAATGGATGACATTTATCAAAGGAACCGATGTCACCATAACAACCTCCACTTCTCACCGGCCCTTCGTTCAACCCGGTTAAAATGGAAGTGCACCATTAGCCCCTATACTTTGGCTTTCTGGATGATGATGATGATCATCATCAAAGGGTCCAATAAACTTCCTACAAAGATCCCAGTGATCAAGAGCTTTGCACAACGAAACAAGGTTCATCTTGTAATGGTGCGCATCCATTAACCCCCATGTTTGAACAGGACCCTTCAACGCAATTTGTTAACTTTGCCCATTCGAGTGAAATATTCTTCCAAGATCTGAACTAACGTCTTCAACTTAAATATCAAGTTAATCGTTGTATTTCAACGCGAATCATCTTGTATTCCTACTCTTTCAGAGGTTTCCATATACGAGTGTGTGTGATTAAATCGATCACTAAACATTTCGCCAGAGTTCAAATATTAATTAGGCCATGAATATTAATTAATAATAAAGAATATTAACAAGCGGTTTGTCATGATGAACGACAATGGCGAATTGACTAACCGTAGAGTTCAGTCAAGGAGCTGAATTCCAATGCTTGAGGAAATCCTGGTTGAAAAAACGAAAATAATGAATTGATATCAAATGCTTCGAGATAAAGTTTCTAATTGAAATTTTAATAAAAGTTTCAAATCATTGGATGGTCTCAAAGGTGTCTTATCAGGCAGGTTCAAGTCTCAGAGGACTTTGGATTGTGAGCCAGTATCAGTATTAGTATCAGTATCAGTTCCCAGTTTATTGGACCGATCAAGCGACCTTTCGCGTGTCCTTCCACTCAACTGTGAAGTGGGGAGCATTGGGGAGTTACACCCACTCATTTCAGCCACCCATCGTCCCTCTTAATAGGAAATTCCAAGTTATATTCTTGAAGCTAAGCTTTATTTTGAATCTAATTATAAAAAATGTTTTGTGTTTTTTTTAAATATATTTACAATTTCATTCCCTGCACGTGAACCGAAAAAGATTGATTATATGATCGTGTGTTTCGATGATAAACAAGCAAAATTAGCATCGACACGTTTGATCTCCTCACGCAACCCAATTTCAAACAACAAATAATAATAATAAGAAGAAGAATAACTAAACTTAATTACTAATTACTATTTCTTGAGGCCACCCTGAACAAATTGTAATTTCTTTAAGGAAAAAAATGCTATAATTTCAACAAAAACACGTCTTTCATTATATGAAAACTCAAAAGTTTTAAATCAGTTATACTTTAAATGTTTGTGCTTTTCAATCGTTTTGACGATTTTAAAGATAAAATGTATTTCGACATAATTAAGAGTATATATTCAAGACAAATATATTCGTGTCGGGATGCAACAAAATAAGATTCCAAAGCTTTTTTTTCATAAAAGTTATTCTCACGTCGTCACAAATCCAAAACACAATATTCAACGTGATGAACACTCTGGGGCGCAAATAATTAAATTATTATAATTCGTGGTAAGTGTAAGAAATATATAAAAATATGTTGGATACCACTATTTACTGAAGCTCTCACAAAACGATATGGTGTGTGACAGGCAGCATAGTGACGTGTCAATGACTTGTCTACCCGCAGGTACAGCGTTCAATGCCCACCTCGCCATTGTACAAGCGATGATCTATTTCGAGTAAATTGACACAAAGCATGTTCCTTTGACTTAATTTGTGTTTTTTTACAATTTGAGAATAAAGGAAATAATAATAATAATAATAATAATAATAATAACGCTTCTTGCAACTTGTGGACTTTAAAATGAGTTCTTGAAGACAGAAAGTTATTATTACTATTGGTCTGATTTATATTATTATCAACTATCACCATGCATAATTGATGTAACTGATATAAGTCATTATCTCGTAGAGGAAGATATTTGGTTCGACTTCAGTCATGTTTTTCGGACAAAAATAAACAACTCCGACAGTGAAGCATGTATGTGGGTAATTTCGAGTGGGTGTTATGGGTGGATGGTTTAAAGTGGGTGAGGTACACAATAGAGAAGGGAGAAAAAGATTTGTGTATCACCCGAGTGAAACATCAAAAACGCCTGTGATGTTGAGACGTTTACTCGCTTCCGCTTGTGTATCGTTTTGTGTTTTGTTTACGATTGACTTCCGCTGTTCGTCCAATGAACGACAGCGTCAAAAAGGCGCGTAAATTAAAAATGCATTTGCGAACTCATCTGCATTATGTTCTATACTTTTTTTTTATAATTTCAAGACAGATTCACGTAACTCCAGGGACGTTACTTGGGGGAGGGAGGGCCGTTACCCCTGTGACTTTAGACTCACAAAAGGATACCTCACGAGTACGAGGGTTTGCCCCCCTTAGAAAAAGCTGAAGTGACGTCCCTGCATAACCCGGGTTCATCATTATCATCACTACCATTACCCGTCATCATGACAATCCTTACCATCATCATCATCATCATCAACGTCATCATTACCTTGGTACTCGTCAGTGCTGTATAGTGGCGCTTCAATGAGGTAGGCAAAATCATCGGCCAACC
The DNA here is from genome assembly GCA_021613335.1 of Whitmania pigra. Taxonomy (NCBI): domain Eukaryota; kingdom Metazoa; phylum Annelida; class Clitellata; order Hirudinida; family Haemopidae; genus Whitmania; species Whitmania pigra. The sequence continues at coordinate 532,341 of JAJTWR010000320.1, forward strand.
ATTTCTTAATGAACGACGCATACCTGAAATGGTTTTCGACAACACCTGTTATCACCATGATGCAACTGAACCATCAACATCATCATCACCATCACCGCCATCATAATCATCATCATGGTTATCGACAGGAGAGTAAGTAATCCATTATGATTGAAATACTGGTCACGCAATCATTCAAACGCGAGACCAACAGCTGCTTGTTCAAATCCTACCTCTTCCAAGATACCGATTATCAAGATATTGTTAATGATTTGCAATTTTGTTCTTAATATAACAAGGAATAATAGCTATTTTATTAAATTCAAAATAAATCAATAAACTTATAAATGAACAATATCATAGCATGTCATAGTTAATTGCAATTAACTATTACTAATTCGGTTTTGAATAATTACAATAATTAAGTAATAAATTCATTAAATCGTGATTTACCTGGGTTTGTCTTCCTTGCTCATAACAGTCAAACTACCTCTGTCCCAGATGAAGTGGAACTTACCAATGTCTATTTTCCTATAAAATCATCATCACCACCACCATCATCATCAGCAGCAACATCTTGTTCATAATCATCATCATCATCATTTTGTCATCATAAATAGTTATGATAAATGATTGATGTACAATGACAATGATAGTTGATGAGTGAGCAATATATAATTGTCATGTTCACTACTTAATCGAAGTTAATTATAATTATGGCTATTATATTAAACTTCTGCAATTAATATTTATCTATTGTTTCAGTATGTCAAATAAATACATAATAATATACTAAAAGCAGCAATTTCAAACAATGTTAGTATGGTTGATGATGATGACGATTATGAAGATAAGGAGGTTGACACTAACTCGGCAAAGTCAAAGAAGTCGCAGTTGTACAAAGTCAAAGGAAAGTCTTTTGCCTGTCCATAAAAATTATCAAAATAATCTCATATCACGATAAAATTTCTAACACGAATAAGCACGGAATGGTTGTAGCCAATCATTTTCAAGTAATTAAATAATAATTTGTAAATAATTTTTAATAATAAATTAAAAGCTGATGATTTTCAATCACTGTTATTGTCAATGCAGATAACATGATATCGTTATCCCAGAAAATTATTGCAAAGATTCTGATTGGTTGCTACAAGGATGTTGATGTTGAGATATTAAGCCATATTATAAACTTTTCAACCACAATTTCTGTTTGTAACAGTAGTAATTCAATTTTAATAAACAATATCAATATCATTGTTATTAGCTGTGACTAATCAAATATATAATTTAGAATAAAAAATCTTAATCAAGTAAAAAATTTAATTCTTAAAAATCGGATATACTGAATGATTGAAGTTAATTACATAAAAACAGTCCACAAAAATTGCATGTTGTTTGAAAAAATAAAAGCATCTTATAATCATACAAATAGATTAAATACAATTAAATACAAATACTTTATAAATATACAAATAAATTAAATACAATTATATACAAGTACCTTATAAATATACAAATAGATTAAATACAAATACCTAATAAATATAAATAGATAAAATACAAATACCTTATAAACATACAAATACATTAAATACAAATACCAAATAGATTAAATACAAATAAATACAAATACCTTATAAACTTGAAGACCTTCAACAGTCAGGAGATCGTATTCCATTTGTTGCTCGTGGAAAAATTCATCGCATGCTTGTTTCACCAACTCAACACCTACAACCTCGCATCCTTTCTCGACCAACCTTTTATCGGTTCAAACAATTTAATAAAATGCTAACAAATGTAACCATTCATTGATTGAATGACTGGTGATTATATAATAATCAATAATTATAGAAATATGTTTAATAAGAATATTTTGTTATTTCTTTGTAAAGGGTATGTATTTTTTTATTCAAAGTCAAACATATTTATACAAGTGATATTTTAATTGCACATGAAAATTTTTGTTATATAATTTTGTTGATATACATGTTGAGCCTATTAATTTGGACTGGTATTAATTACTTGAGTTCTAATTTATAAACCAATGTTATTGAGGAAGTAAAATTTTTAATATGGTCAAATGAGTCAAGGTTTTAAGTAACTTTCACGGCTAATAATATAACCAACCATCTCATGTCCACCATTTTTCCACATAGAGGCACAAATGCTCTTAGTTTGCCATCAACTTTGGGGCAGTATTTGTCAAAATGTTTTCCCAAAAATCTATGACACAAAGCCAATTTCAGTCATTAAGAAAACTTTATAAATTAAAAGCATGTGAAACATACTCATTAACACTTTTCTGATGCCAGTTTGTATTGTGATTCTTCCATTTGTTGAGCCAAAAATCTTCCATTTTAACAACGAAACTTCCACTTATGTCGGCAAAACGGTCAAAGATCTCACAAAAATCTCAAATTGATTTTGCAGTCGTGTCAACTTTCTTCAACTGCAGCATGAAGAACCTTTGGAACGATCCAAATCAGAAGCTAGTGTTTGCATTTGTCACGATATTGTGATCTTTAAAACAATTTTATTAGCTTCATTTGCTTATGTTCACATGAGTGCGAAGCTGATTAGAATATTTTCATGGAATATATTTCGTGAGATTACAGAGGACTTTGATATTTTTTTTAAATTTGCGTAGGCCCGGTGAAAATCCCATCGAATGACCGGCAGATTCAAATTCTTACTCAAAACCCAAACACTTTCAAATTGAGTTGCGCTAGGATAATTGTGATACTCCATATTAAGATGTATTTTGTCCATTTTCTAATTATGCCCATTAATTTGCATACAAAGTCCATTATTCATCGCGAACTTTCCAGAATCAGCCGTGTCATGAAATATAATATGGATCCCTTTCGAGATATGCGGATTTACCTGCGAATAAATTGTGATGCTCTGGATCAACAAGTCAGACAAAGATTTGATAAAATTGTTTTCGATTTATGATCATAAGCATATTATGGTAATGAACAGTTATTGTCATAATATATGACATGCAGCATGTGTTCAACTGCTAAAAATTTGTTTCGCCAAGTTCCTCAATGTCCATAACTGTTTAATGTAAACGAACAAAAATGTATTTATTTAAACAAATGGAGGTAGTGGTTCCCAAAGCATTAATAGATGATCATCATGTTAAAAAATAGCATTTGTCTTTCCGATGTGTCCAAAGTCTGCTGCTGACTGCTGCTTTTGTCAGTGGAAAGCAAAATTTGTTCACGATGAGACTTCTTATTAAGTTTCTAAATATTCTCAGTTAGTCATGCCTAGCATTTGCAGTTTTCTTACTATCAAACAAGTTCTTAATGAGAATAATAATAGGCAATCTTGAATGATTAAAGCCCAGGTAGTTCCGGCATGCCTTTCCTCGGGGCTACAAATTGGACTACATACTCGATCGTGACCCAAAGCGGTCGTGCAAATTTGTCCTTAATGACATTTTCAGAATTTTTTAAACACAGATAATAATAGTTTCAATAAGCATTAAAATTCGATATTCAAAGGTAAGCGTTGAGATAAAGCCATCAAAAGAAAAGTTTGAGTTCACGCTCTAACTTACTTTTGATTTGCTAAATTGTAACACATTATCGAAGCAAACATTAAGTCCAGTAAAGACACGGGGAGTACTTATTTGCTGTAGAATGACTTCTCTTGGCTAATTTATCGCTTCGGAAAGAAATGATTTGAAATAATTTTGATATAGTGCAGAACTGATATTAAAATGTGTATTAAGTTAGATAATGTTCTGTTATACCTCACATGATCATATACTTCGATAAGTTTATATTTTTCTCAAATATTCCGTTATGCATTCAAGATTTTACGTTAATTTTATTAGAATCCATATGTCGCCACGCGTTAAACTTCATTAGTTCTAGACATTCTATTTCTTGAAATCCTCAGATCACTTGTAAATAGCACCTATTTGTTAACTAATTTCTTAACTTCGTGAGAGCAACTTCTAATGTGTTATTCGTAAACCGAACCTAATGCAAGTTGTTAGCCTATCCCATCTCCATCGAACTTGCATATCCAAATCACTTCATTAATAGGTTCAGTTTTGCAGAAGGCCTTGTTATTTAACGCTCGAAAAAGCTCAAAAAAGTTAGTGATAGACACAAGATTATTATAAAAGGCAGATGGCAGCATTCAATGTAAATGATAATTTTGCGCTGGATAAGTCGGTAAGAATAAAACTCGAAATGTTCCGAGATAATCGTTAAATGAATAGAAGTAAAGTGTAAAGATATTCATAATTAAGACGATCATAAATTACAAAATTGCATTCGGGCATAAAAGTTGTTTGCAACGATTCCTATTTGTTCTGTGACAAGCTTGTAGTCTATGACACTACCCAAACAAATCCAATTGTAGGACCCGTGTGTACATGTAATTGAGAATGAAAATATAATCCCATTTATAAACAAGACAAATATGAGAGATTATTGGCCAAGTGTCGAACATCTGATTCATTCTTTAGCGAGTTTCAGAGTAAGTGAAATTGATTTAAATCAATAGAAGGAATGTCGGAAAACTCGAACATGTTAGCTTATTCAGTTACCAAAAGTCCAACGGAGAAAATTAATGAATATTATTTATATCATCACAAACTGATTATTTAGATGTTCAAATTTGAGACCAAGCAACTTAATATAAAATTTGAAGTAGTAATAGAGGCCTTCACGCACTTAATTAATTCTTTACATCAGATGCGGGAAACTTTTACTTTGTTGCAAATCGATGTCGACATATTTTCATGACAGACCTAGCTATCTGAGGAAAGACCAGATTTAAGTAGCCATGCAAAAAAATTAAAAAATAATAAAATGTAACTAAACACTATAGATCTCAAACCAATTCCAAATATGAATTAACTTTCTTGCATTCCTCTAAGAAATGCCAATTGCATCAATAGATAAATCTAGAAATGATTTCTAAGAAATCCCATAAGATATTTCAAGTTTAACCACATCCCTTGTACAATAATGATTTTGTTTCTTCACAACGAGATTCACACTAAGAGCATCCAAACTGCCCGAGCTAAGAAAATTATTTTTTAAATTAAAAATAATTGGCATTACTGCTCATCAATAAGCCTGGTTTCCTTAGACATGACCTCAACACTGGCAGTTACAAATTTGGTGCTATGAAACATCACAGAAAGCTAGAAAATGGTTTTCTATGACTCAAGTAAATTCATAAATTCAGCAATTAAATGCAACAATCAAAAAAAGTGTATCGGTCAATATATAAACTGATGATTCAAGAACTGCAGCCGTTGGCTTTTCTGAGATTCAACAATCCCGAAATGATGTCGCTCGGAAGATTCTTGATCCTCAAGAATTCCTCGGCATTGGCGTACCTCAGTTTTGAGTGAGGGTCCGTGTACAATGCCTGAAAGATTTTGAAGGTTTTACATTTTTGCAATTTAATCTGCTACTGGAATAACTCAAACCAATAACAATTGCATTTTTTGGCAATGATAAGGTATAGTAGAATCTTCATTCATAAATAACTTTATTAATACAATAATAATTTACAACAAAATTGTACATGTAACACAAAATTATAAATCATGTTTACCGGAATTCCTGAGATGTCGGAGTATTTTTTCTGAGGCTTGAACGAAGGAAGAGCATCGATGGAGGAATCTTCAATATTTACAAATAGCAAATTAAATTATGTTTTATTGAAGTATAATCTAAAATATTATGAGTATAATCTAAAAATATTACAAGTATAATCTGCATCCTGTTCACTCCACTGCAATGACCTCTCATTGAGGATGATCTGCTTGTAATTCTTCAACACTTTCGACTTCTTGATGCTGGAGTTGTTTTTGGAGGCCTGAAAATTTAAATTAAATTTTAAATGGGTCATGCAAGTTAATATCCGAACAAAATATTATCCAAGGTTGGAAGGCATTCATATCACAAAAGATGAAATGTCAAATTCTGATGAATTTTTTAGTTGATTTGCACTTACATACATCTATATAGCATCACATGCTTAACTATTAACATTGGTATAATTTCAAAACTTAGCTACTTGTTTACATGAGATTCAGATTGGTTAAATGGGTTTCTTTTCTACATATTTCAGTAATGGCAGCAGTCATGATGAGCCATATAAATGGTTACCAAAAAGTGCATCTGATGCTACGTATCTGGTGCCATATGAACAAAGCTCATTTACATTTTACATGCTCCATTGAGTTCATCATATAATGTTATTTGAAGACTTAAGTGATCATGATCTTAATGTTTGACTAGAAATTAAATTCTTAATGCTTAAAATCTGTATGTTAATATTAAATGAATTTAAAAAAAAACAAGATATTATCAAAATTATTTAATAACGTGACCAGAATTTTGAATTGAGATTTTGAATGTGATACTTTTAATTTGAGTAAACAGCAACTGCTACTCCTCAAACAAACCAATCACGGATCAGAATATGAACTGACTTCTTGCAACTTATTTTTAAACGAAAGGTTTTTCTTTGGATTCAATTCCACCTCAAATTCATGAGAGACTGTCAACTGTTTAATAAAACGTTATCAATTAATTAAAGCAACATTAAAATATGTTAATCATCATTAGTCAAATATTTTAGGTAAACGCCTTGCTTCAATGTTATACATTCTTAAATTGCAAGTAGCTTAGCTGGTTTAAGATTCTAAATGCATAACAACTGTCAAATTGTTCAGAAATTAATGTGGAATTTCAGCCATTACAATTAAATCCAAATCATTTCAGACTAAAATGAAAAAAACAATTGTTTATTAATGAAAACATAAGATCAAGGCAACAAGTTTATTCAATTTGCTAGCACAGAATTTTAGAGGCAACATCATTTGAAAGCACTTGTATGAACAAATGAATGTTATACAATCTTTGTAAAACTTGTAAGTGATGTTTCATTTTTTATAGGAAATTGCTGAGACACATAGGAAAGAGTTAGAGTGATGTCCATGGAACATAATGGCCAAAAAGGTTTTGTGTTCAAGTACTGCATCATTCAATGGTTAAATCCATGCAAGACTAAGCTGCACGTTATGTTTTCAACAATTACGTCTAATAATTGTCTAGTTTGGATTCACAGCACTAAGGACTACAATAAAAAAATTGTCATCTTTTTCTGCACTTGATTTAAATGGTTATGTTGCCTTAGTTCAACAACAGTTGTGCAAAGATTTTGTAGCCTTCAAATCATTAACATTCTTCACCATGCCAGAAATTTTGAAACCGACTTTGCATTCAATGGCATTCAGATGGTCAAAAACTATGTTTGTGCTTTCCTTTGACATCTTAACCTCGGAGGTTTTAATGAAATAGACGAAAATGGACTTTATAATAAAATGACTATAACAAAAACTTTGCAACTATTTTTTGAATAAACACACCCATAAAATTCCTAATCTAAATTTGTGACTAAACCGACATTTTTGCCATTTTTACAATCATGTCGAAATTAAGTAAAACTTACATCAGAATTTTGATCAGAAGATGATTGTGCGGACTTCTTTCGACCCATTTTTAAATAACTTCTAAAAACGAACCAATGATACTACACATACAGAGTGTAAACATATTGAATATAGAATGGTTTACTTTATAAACATACGAGAATCCACTGATAAAAAAAAGTGTAATGACATAAATTATTCACACATACTTATAAAACAAAATTTATTTTAAAATGCAATAAATATTCAATAAAATCACAAAAAAAAATTATTCTAAAAACTTTTAAACGTGACGAGCTCGTGCTTGATTCTAGCAAAGCCGATGGATCTATGAACCCTCATGCTCGAAAAAATCAACAGACTGAACGGTGTCACCCGGACGCAATCCGCACCCCAGTAGTGACTCCACTGAGCCATAAATATATATATATATATATATATATATAGGAGTCCATGACTGAGCTAACGTGCAAGAAAGCAAGCATACTGGTAAAGCTAACAAGGCTCCCACACAAATTGCTAATTCTGGGAACAGGCAAGTTCGATAGTCTGCCCTCTCCCGGATTTAAGGGTGGTCGGGTTGCGCCAGTGAACAGGGGACCTCATAAACCAGAAAACGCCTTTTTTCTATTAGGTTGTGAGTTTGATAATGGAATTTGATGGGCTGGTTTGTTTTTTCACCACAACAGTGAACCGGGGCCATTGCCTGGGAAAATCTGGAGCGGTTCTGATTGACGAAATGTGATGGTCTCAAAAGTTTTTCGACCCTATTAATTCTGAGGAATCTGAAATTTTTTTATTGGATATTAATAAATATTCTTGCAATTTCTTTTTAAGTGCTTTTGTTCGTAAGTATCATTAAATAATTTGTTGACTTAGTAACTGATTATTGGTTTAAATGAGTTTAATAAAGTTGAATTCGATGTTTGAATTTTTTAATAATTAAGCTTTGGTTTAAATAATTGCTGGTTTAAAGCAATTCACATTGGAACTACTTACAGTCAAATGATTCCATCTTAGTTTTGCGAAATGATTGGAGGGAAAGTAGTTCGCCGTTGTAACTCATCTAAAATGCCATTACATTGACGAAGATGTAACAAAATACGCCACATAAAATAATTATTAAGCATTTCATTAAAAACTTTACTTTATGAAACAGAATGTTCTAGCACGAAAGAGTTTTTGACTTTTATATGCGGAATGATTTCGTAACCTAGGAATTTAAAAAACCAGACGAAGCGTTATGACGCCGATTCAAATGAGTCTGCCTTCCGTTGTTGGGTCGTTTTTCCGCTGATGACTCTTACTTTATTCGTGAGTACGATTGAGATTATTTAGGCTTCTCAGCTTAACTTTTGTATGATTTGAGACTAAATTCAGACGTACAGACAGTTCAAGTGGAGAAAATTCAGCAGTTATGCGAGTGAAAGTTAAGGTCGTTTTAAGTATGATCGAAGTTAAGGAAATTATAGTGAGACGAATTGTAGACTTAATAGATTTATAGATTTTAATAGTAGCGAAAACTTCATTTTAATCACAATTTGTGGGGGAGATCTATGTATTTAGAGTTTTTAGGAACCTAAACGTTATGTATGAAACAGCATTGAAAAGTATTGATATAGATATAGAAACTGTTCGCATTAACAATGTAATAACTTATTATAATAGTACAACTGTTTGACATGGAATCCGCACAGACAGTGATCCATATTTTGAAAAACGTAATCATAAATTTATTCTAAGTTGCCCCTGCCTCCCAAATGGCGTCCCTGGAAGGAACTAATCAAGACTAGAAATCTAATCGTAGAAAGCGTATTCGTTATATTGGGAACCAGAAAGAAGTCTACGGTGTATCAAGTTGGTCGGCAAGGAGTTCCCACATAGTGGTTGAGCTCCTACTGCCAACGAGAAGATTATTTACGCAGATGTCCTGTTTTGAGAATGTTGCTGTGAAGGGTAAGGTGAGAGATTTGAAGAGACTGGCCAGGACTGGACATAATCATGGAAGGCAGATTCGTTATACTTGGAATCTAGAAGAAGTCTATCAAGTGGATCAAGTTGGTCAGCATGGAGTTCCCACATCGTGGTTGAGCTCCTACTGCCAACGAGAAGGTTATTGAAACAGAAGACCTGCTTTGAGAATATGCTGCAAAAGGTAAGAGATTTGAAGAGACTGGTCAGGACTGGACATATAATCAGGGAAGGCAGATTCGTTATACTTGGAATCTAGAAGTCTATCAAGTGGATCAAGTTGGTCAACAAGGAGTTCCCACATCGTGGTTGAGCTCCTACTGCCACGAAAAGATTATTCTAGCTGAAGACCTGTTTTGAGATTGCTGTTGTGAAGGAAAAGATGAGAGGTGCTTGCTATATAAGAACTTGAAAATATTGATCAGAACTGGAAATCTAATCATGGTAGGCAGGTATTTTATTTAAAGTGGGTTTCTTGACCTGATGATTTAGAATGTCAAGTTTAATCGTAGAGAGCAAATCAGGTATATTGGGAATTAGGAAGAAGTCGATTGTGGGTCAAGTTGGTCAGCATGTAGTTCTCGCATCGTGGTTGATCCTGCACTGCCATCAAGATGATTATTCAATCAGAAGTTTCAGCCTCTCAAAGTTTGTTGCGTATTTCTTGTTTTCTGTGATTGAGGTTGTCTAAATTTCTTTTCGCAGGGACAGGTACTGTGGCTCGTCGTTCCAGGTTATACGTGTGTCCCATGAAATGTCATTTATTTAGATGTCTGCGATTATGGCCAGTTAAGTTGGATTTCATGAGTTAATATATAATATTTCTAGAGTTAGTAGTTCGTTTTTGGTGGAAAGGTCAAATTCGTGGTGAATATTTCCTGGCTGGTAATTATGTTATGAATTATGTTTTGTACGACTGAGTTGGGGTTTATGATGTAAATCAATTTTCTATCAATTATATGACTGGCTAGCTAGGTTGCCAAGTTGTGTGATTGTGATGCTGGGATTCTACCACTATACAACTCTGCCGGAGTCTGATCATATCATCCAAAGAGATCTTCCAAGCTTTTTTCCATTGAAGAAGAAACCCCACTTGTATCAAGGATCAAGGTAAGAGAAAAAGTACTCGTTCGCATTCTGGACATGAATCATAAGTTTAATTTGTTATTTCTTGTTGGAATATGTTTCTGGGGGAAGAATTCTACCAGGCTTTCCAATTCCTTGACTGTTGCAAACTTGTTGATCATGCCATGACAAAGCTCACTCTACTTTGGGACTAAATTTTTGAGGATTACGACAGCAGTTTGCACAAATTCTTTTAAACATTTCAGTCTATACTAAGATATTTAACTTTGTTTTGAGTATAGTGTACACTTCAGTGCCGAAGGATACGAAGTCATTGTTTTTTAGATGTTTCAGAAGTATTTCATTGTTAATTATTGGTTACATAAATATGAACATATTTCAAATAAGTAATTTTTCTGACATTGTAAAAGACTAATACTTTTGTGCTTGCTCCTGTAATAGTTAATCACAGTTTAATAACAAAATGGGGAAGCAAAAGAAACATTTCCCTGGAAGTGGCTGCCAGTTTTAGTCTGGATGCTGTTTTATCACCGTGTATTTAGTTCTTACTCTGAGTTTGAATAAAATGATAAACTGGTTTAAATTTCCTGTTAGGGTGCTCGTCCTGACTGGTTTGTGTTGTCCACTTTATTGGATAGAAAGTTATAATTACGGCATCACCATCGCTTCGGAATGAACATTTCTGTGGTTTTGATGTACCTAATCTGATCCGACGAAGTGTTACTTGTATTAACCAGCTTTCATTCTTTCATGATGTCAATAATACAGGTACGAGATGTTAGCCATGTTGCAAACTCAAAGTGAATTTGTTATTAACTTCTATCATAACGTCGAATTAAGCTATTGAAGAATAATCTCAGAATATGATTGAATCTAATGAGTCCTTAATGTTGCATCGCAGGTGGTGTCAGAAAGATGGAAAACAAAATTGCTAGTCTTAATTTTAAAAACATTTTAATGACTCAATAAATAGTCAATAACATATCCATAGATGCTTCTAGCAATGGCTGGACAGATCGTAAGCGGCAAAGTTGAAATAACTGAAATCTGAGCAGAATTTCTTTTTTGCAATCTCCAGCTTGTCGTCTTCCTCCAACTTTTCCAACTTGAAGTTGTCTTTGCCTGCAGTTCATCAAGTTCATTATGACAATAAAAACAATGACATGATGATCGTAAATTATGTTCTCGATAAAAAATAAACACGATCAAACAACAGAGATAACTGATGATAAACAACGCTGGCGGCTTGCACATTACAATTGTACTTCATTTGCATAGTGCCGTACGCATCAGGGGCACTTTTTGTAACCATTTATATAGCACCCCCTTCCCAAGGGCGCTTGTGGAAGTGCAGGCTGGGTTTCAAATACGAAACATTACGACTGTTGCCATTACTGCCGTATGCAGGCACGAAAACCGTTCTGCCAACCTGCATGCACGTATTGCATCGAGTAACTAATTTTACCAGGTATTTCTATCAGATTAAACCAAGTAAATAAATAGTCACATTGGCCAATAAAAGAAATTAAAACACATTGAATATCTTAAACATCAAAACATTTCTAAGCTAAAGTATGAAATCTTACCTATTATTTCGTTCAGTTGGGCAATTGTAAGGCACATAGGAAATCCTTTAAGAAAGGCGTTTCATTGAACACATTTAGTAATAAGTAGGTCAACAAAACATGTATTGCTTATTCACAGATATTCAATAAAGGAGTTATAACACATCTAATTTAATTACATTTAATATTTAACTTAAAATTATAAACAAAATATCCTCATCACATATCACAATCACCAAACGACCTCATTATTTGTTTTTTATTTATTTAAACATCATTAAACAACCGGTGCACTTACTCAGTGAATAACTTAATAAGTTAATAATTAACGATAAATAACTCAAGAAACTCATTTGAATTTCCACCTGAATATTCATTCTCGTTGTAGATGGCGGCTTCAATGAGATGATGAAAGTTATGAGCATACAACTTCTTCAACAAACTATAATACCTGAAAAGATGAGTTCTGTTTGTCGCCAAGTGCAGATGATGATTAATGTGGCTAATAAAACATGTTATCCCTTGAAATTAGTTAGAATATCGTCAACCGATAATCCGACCATCACAAAGAAACAACAGCACAACTAACGGAGCTCTCAATGTCCTTGGAATTGCAACAAAACTTCCTCTGTCCCAAACAAAGTCAAACTTGCCAAGTTCTGAGCTGAAAAGTTAAGTCATTTTATCTTTAAAATGATAACAGATACAATTACAAACATAACTAAATAATCAAATTTAAAAAAAGTAAAAATACATCAATAACTGAATAATTAAATACAAACTTAAGCAAAAAACATAATTTACGAAGAAGAAAAGCTTATTGCATCTGCTCAAGAAGTACTTATCATGTAAATGTTATGCTCATTAACAACCAAAACTATCCTCACATTGGCACATCAAACAAGTTGCAATTGTAGATTGTGACTGGAATATTTGCACCCTGGAACATGTTTTAAATTAATAATATTAAAAATGTAAAATTAAATTAAAAATACTAAACAGATAAAAAAAAACGGAGAATTTAAGACTATATTTTATCTCGAACCTTGCTGATTAATGCTTGTTAAATTAGACTAAATAAATGAATGAATGGGGGAATCATTGAAGGAGTTTTAGGACATTGTAATGTCAATTATTATACATTATTGATTAAAATGAGCATTTATTATTCAAAATTTGCTAAAAGTAATTTAATGTGCGTTAGAACACGCATTTGTGCTGGAAGTAAATGCAAGCAGACGACACCTTGAATACAGGAATGCCTCCACTGGAAAGCAAAACATAGTCGATGCCATTTCCCTTGAAGAAGTTCTCACAAGCACTCCTGTTCAACTCCACTCCAACAACTTCACAACCTCTCTCTGTCAACCTTCATGTATTATAATCACTAATGTAATTATAAATTACAATTACTAATAACACAATGATATTAATTACTAATATTAGTCAACTGTAATAATAATAGTTAACCAATAATTAACCACTAGTTATTGAAAGGCAGGAATGTTTTTGTATCGATGGGCTTTGGAGTGTTGATTTATTTCATTACATCTGCCTGTTGTTTTGGAGGCAACATCTTGATGAGATGACTCATCAAAAATGTTATAACCATGCTACTTTAAAATGTGGTTAAGTTTGTGAAATTTGGTCAAACAGTGTCTTCAGAGAATTAATTTTGGGATCCATCTCGAGAAACGAAATGCTGTTTGCATGGTACTTCTAAAAATTAGCTATTATTATGGTTAATTAAAAAGCATCATCATCATCATCAACATCATGCTATCAACACTGTCATGTGAGATGAGCTCATCATCACAAGTACTGATGAGTGCGAAAACATCCCGTCAGCATTAAAATTTAATTGCAAAATAAATTTATATTTTTATTGCTATTACTAGATAAGTTAATTCACCACCTATTTTTATTAATTTCTGCATACTGGTTTGCTTAATAAGAATAAAAATTAAATAATAATAAAAATAATAATAATAATAATATTAAATCAATGATAATAAAACACTAACAAACTTAATAACGATATCAGTAATATCTTAACAAAGGCAATAAAATGCTGTCACAAAAGAATATTAATTAAAGAAGCATTAATTAAGAAGAGTCCATGAAATGATCTCATTTTGAGAAACGCTTTTTGTGCAAACAATGAGCAATTTCAGACCAGACGTTATGTTACCACCTGCTACAGGCACATCTTCACTATCTTTCATTGATCAAATGTTTACGACCAATAAACAAAATCTTCTTGAACCTAAGCTCACATAACCAATAAAATTATATTATTTTAAAACAATAGATACTTTTTTTTAATAGATTAAATATATAATATATTAACATTATTATAATTATATCCTTATTATATATCTAAATCGCATAGGGAATTATTTAAATTAGAGAGCAATGTTTACAATGTCTCAAAAGTTGTCCCACATTCTAAGAACACAAAAATTTGGCAACTAAAACTGGGTTCTGCAACCAAAAAAAGCAAGAAAACCATCATAGTGATGTTTTTCAAATTTTTGTCGAAAGTCTGAAGTGGAAAGCTGATGCTTTGTCAGAATTTATACTTGGATGATTTGTACTTGGATGATTTGTACTTGGATGATTTATACGTGGATGATTTATACTTGGATGATTTATACTTGGATAATTTATACTTGGATGATTTATACTTGTGGATGAAGTTAAGTTAAGTAAAATGAGAATTTGAACTCTACAAATGATGACATTTAATAAATCCATAGGAATTTTAATGGACGAATAATAAAAATACCAGGTTCTTCTGTGAATTGTTTAAAATTCTGATCATGAAAAGCAAAAATTAAGTACTTGTTATTACAATATGTTGGCAAGTCAACAGGATTAGACATATTTCCCAGAAAATATTAACAGAATAATAATAATAATAATAATAATAATAATAATAATAATAATAATAATATAATAATAATAATAATAATAATAATAATAATAATAACAATAATAACAATAATAATAATATTTAATAATACGATCCAACTCATTTCAGATAAAAATATTTTTCATTTTTAATCAGATCTGCTTAGTGAAATGTGTTTTTAAAAGCATCTGCGTTCAATCAAGTCAAAGTTTGAAGCCCATTTGATAAGAGGAAGTTAGTAATGTTGCCATCAACACCATTGCTATTAATATTATTTGTGATCAACATTACAAGATGGTCAATCAATTATCAATTAATCAAATATTTAGCAACTAATTTTTACAACAATTATTTATACTTAAGAAAACAAATGAAGTGATGAAAATATCTTCTAAATGATCATTTGAGAAACTACTTTAAAATGAACGACAACAACAACAACTTAAGTATAGGAAAGAAGTTCAACAACTCAACAATTCTAGTTTGGAAGGAAAGAATACAATCCTTGTAATTTATAATTGGTAATGGAATATATATTTTATAATCTATATAAAAATATAATTTGTAATTTATAATCTTAATGAAAAAAAGCAGTTTAAATAAGAATAACTAGTTTTACACACAATTTGTTCTATTTATTTATGAATTTAATTATGTACATCCAGGACATGAGTGTCAATAAATGATGGCATTTTTAAATCTCATTCAAAACACAATGCCTTCAACCTCTTGATCTGACAAAACTGATTGCATTAAATTAATTGGATAAAATTGATTGCATTAAATTAATTGAATAAAACTGATTGCATTAAATTAATTAGATAAAATTGATTGCATTAAATTAATTGGATAAAATTGATTGAAAGGAGCATCAACTAACCAGAACATGTCTTTGGTTTGTCCACAAAGAGGAACGAAGGCTCTTTTGGGTGGCTGATCAGGGAAACACGTGTGGAAATGTTTGGCGAGGACCCTGATGCAACAAAATAATTAATTCAAATTAATTGACTCAATTAATGTACACGAGAGATTAAATTACACATTAAAACAAAAGATAATGAATCTTTGTAATTTGTAGATTTTACATGCAAATGAAACAAATTGGGAAGTTATGACATCACCTAAGCAAGAATTATCAGAAAATGCTGACATACTCATTCACTTTGTCTCCTATCCATGGAGTATCCTCCACTTCCCATCTCTTGTTCCAGTAATCTTCCAATGTATTCTTACTGGCATGCTCCAAAGACGTCATTATGTTCTCTAAATTTTAAGTGCAAAAAAAGCATTGTTTTCACATATTTTTAAGTGAATTAAAGCTTTTTTAAAATAAAATCCTATACTTCTAAACTATTTTCTGACTGTATGTCATAAAGTTGCTTATATAAAATGAATTTATATTTTTGCAACTGACTATAAAAATAAAATAACAGGGTAACACCTCTAAACTATACCGCAAAACCAGAACAGCTTGAAAAAGTGTTCTTCGTGCTCTTTAAATA
This sequence comes from Whitmania pigra, assembly GCA_021613335.1. Lineage (NCBI taxonomy): Eukaryota > Metazoa > Annelida > Clitellata > Hirudinida > Haemopidae > Whitmania > Whitmania pigra. Next base: position 548,835 of record JAJTWR010000320.1, read on the forward strand.
GCTGCAATATCCCGGCCTTGACTTTTCGTTTGACACCTAATTAACGCTTAAATTAGTTCATTGGATAGCAGTTAGGACGACTAGTAAGAAATAATTTAGGAACTTTAAACAGAAAATCGATGATCAGATTCTCCAAATGAAAACAAAGCATTTTGCCCTCTCTGATTTTTAAATGATAACATTAACAGTGCATATGTTCAGTAATTATTGTTTCTAATCAGGTCATGTCACTATTATGTTATAAAATCAAATGCAAAGCTACATAACGTCCCCTCATTTCAGCCGCACAAACGCCACCTACTCAAATTCTATTTTGGACAAATTGGATAACGTTTATTTTGAAAAGTTGTATTTTTTAAATATTTAAATTAGCTATGAACGACAAAGTGAAATAATGAAATCTTTAAAATACTTAAATGAATTTAATCTTTCACAAACAAAATATACAATAAACATTATTGACTCCATTTGTACTGTTTTAATTAGTTTCCTACTGAGGTCATTTAAGGACAGGGGCGTAAATGGGGAGGGGGCGGCTCCCCTGACTTTAGGCTAGACGCAAAAAGGTCGTTTGTTTGTTTGTTTATTTGATTCTAGTCCTTAAAAATATTAAAAATATAGTCGCAAAAAAGGTCATATCCTCATGCTTTATGAAGATTTGCCCACCCCCCTGAAATTTGGCTAGAAGTAAAAAGGAGTTCGTCACCTCAAGTTGTGCAAGGATTTTTCCTCCTTGGAAAAAGTTGAAATGGCGTCCATGTTTAAGGTTTAAAATTGCTTTTGTTTGAGTTTCAGCCCCGTATAAATATCAGTTACTCCGACTATGATTTATGCCTATCCAATGGTTAATACATCACTGCTTTACCTGGTAAACTGCAATGGTAAAGACTTACCAACAAAAATACTTGCTGGTAAGACAGCACAGAGAGTTTGGAAATATCTCCGTTGTTTTAACCCATTTTAGAATTAATTTAACGAAAACAATTCTTTAACTTACTGTAGATATCAGCCAAATAATAGCTAAACATTATTTCGCTATGTATTACTATATGTTACTATACATTATATGTTATTAAGATTTTGAAAGATGATTTGCTCTTTTTTAGAGTTTATGTAAAAATAAGGATAGTTTAGGAACCCCGTGAATTAAGGCCTGAAGTTTCTGACGGCGTCTCCGGTTGTGGCAAAAAATTTGTCAGTAACAGACAATTATATTAATTAAACGTTAATTATTTGTTTAATATTTCAAAAACCTTTTTTTATTTAGAATATTAAAACAAAAATACAATCTCAGTTGAGATTCGTCATCTTGAAGATGACGCAAAATTTGAGATGAATTACGAACCAATAACAATCCTCTGGAAAAGAATTTTTCTAAGTTTAAGTTTACAAGTTGCATGTGAACTTGAACTTGAGTTTCACGTCTGGTTGCTTCTTGGTTGTAAGCACCTTGAGCTACCTCTAATGAAGCTCTGAGGACTTTTTGTGCTTTAATATTAATTGGATTGATGTTCATATTCTTTGCTAATAGTCAATCATTCACCCCCCTCCAACGCCTGGCCCCTTCCAAAGTTCAACTTGCACCTTATCGTGGTGAGTGGGTGAACGAAAGTCCTTAGGACTTCTGGCCAACGCAGGAGGCCTTTTTGTCAGTAAATGAATAAAAAATGTTCGTTTTATTGTTTCAGTTTGAAATCAGTACGATAAATATTTGACATTTGATACCAACGTACATGGCATTACAACTGCATTCTTACTCGATTAAGTTATTAATTGTCTTATTTTTATCCGAACCTTGAACTAAATTAGATTGAGGCACTTCTACTTAAAAAAAGTAATTAGAATTTAAAAAATAAATACATCGATGAAGTAATCGCAAGGAGAGTTAAAACAAACCGTAACATACATAATACATAATTCCATAATCAGTGGCTTAGCAAGGAGTTTAAAAGTGGTCTTGATAGGGTCAGTTTTGTACTCAAATACTACAACAGAGAAGTATTGTGCTAGTAGATTAGAAGCAAATTTCACACTAAAAACGTAACAAAAGCAAAAGTACCAGTAATTTTATTAGAAAACAATTTATAATAAAAATTGATGTCAGAAACGTCCCCTTTCCCACTGGAGCTGTTTGAATTATGATAAATTAACTATCGCAGTAACAAAAATTACAAGAATTTTTAAAATTGTCAAAGGGCATTCTAACGGTCTAACGGACCACATCCATAACAGAATTAATACATTAATTGTTTCTGTTCATTTGTTGGATATCAGGTACGTGACACACTTGAAGTAAGTAAAAGAACATCCGAACTTCACTCTCGATATCTCCGTTGTATCCTCTTCCTCCAACATTTCCAGTTTTAAGTTTTCTTCACCTGCGTGGAAAGAACAGCCTCGCACATGTTCCAATTTATTTTAAAGTTCGTATATTTCTTGCTTATAATCATAAAGTTAACAATATAAACTTTTCAGATTTCGTTGTTGAATCATTGAAACACTCACCAACTAATTTTGCCAACTTTTCTAATGTAATGCTCATAGGAAAATCTGCCATCAATTAATTAAACAAATGAAAGAAATAAGAAAATAAAACGCCTCTACCAAATAAATCAAATAAAAACTGTAATAAGGAAAAAAGATGATGCTTTAAAAAAATTAATTCCAATTTGCTACATTTTCAACAACAAATTTTCAATTTTTATTAACAAATGAAATTTGTCACCTGAAAATTCACTCTCATCGTAGACACATGCTTCAATGAGGTAATGAAAGGTATCATCAAACAACTTCTTCACCAAACTGTAATATCTGGAAAAAGTGCAAAACAAGTACAGATTACTATTCTCTAATATTAATATCTCACATATTATTATTATTAATATCTCATATATTATTATTAGTAATATCTCATATATTATTATTATTAATATCTCATATATTATTATTATTAATATCTCATATATTATTATTATTAATGTCTCATATATTATTATTATTAATATCTCATATATTATTATTATTATCAATCTCAAATCAAGCCTATCAGTCAGTAGGTTAACTATTTTATTTGTCGGATGCAACTAACGCAGCTCTCGTGTCCCCCGTAACAGCAATAATACTTCCTCTATCCCATATGAAGTCACACTTCCCCATCTCAGAACTGACGGAAGAGAAAGGAGGAGAAATAAATAATTTTTATGTAATTAAATATTTAATTAATTATAATAACATTAACTAAGCCCTTCGACTGGTTAAATAAATAAATAAATATATAAAATAAAATAAATAATTATTTCAATAGCACTAACAAAAAATGCACAAAACACATGCACAAATAATTGACTAGGAATTAAGTCGAGAATTTCATTTTATGAAAAAAGTATTAAATTGTACTTTCATGAGTAAAGTACATGAATCATCGTAACGAAATAAAATAAAAAACTTAATCCTCACATTGGAGCATCAAAAATGTTGCAATTGTAAATCGTAATTGGGAAGTTCACACCCTGAAACGTTGAAAAAAATCTTGAAAATTAATAAAATTATTTCTAAATGATTGAAATAATCAATAACCCAAAAACTAAGGTATGGCGGTATTATCCACATGCAATGATTATAGAATTAAATGCACATTAAAGTTATAATTTGTCATTTAACGTAAAGTTTAAAATGCTAATTATAAAAACAATAGATAATTATTAATTAAGTGAAGTAATATAAATGAAATGAATAAATGCTAATTTTATGATAATGATGTTTGCACAGTGGCGAATTTACTTGTTCAAAACTTCAAAACAAATCAAACACCAAATAAGCAATATTTTGATGTTATAACAATTTGCAATTCTATTAATGTAATGAATTTTAACGTAAAACATTCTATTTCAACACGAACAATGCCGGGCAGGATATCTAGTCATTCTATAACGGAGGGAAATTCACGCAGACGACACCTTGAACACAGGAATGTTTCCACTGGAAAGTAAAACATGGTCGATGCCATTTTCATTGTAGAAGTCCTCACAAACTTCCCTGTTGATCTCCACACCAATCACTTCACAATCTCTCTCTGCCAACCTTTGAAACATTTTTTTGAAACCTTTGAGACAATGTTTAATAGTTGGTCGTAAAATATTTAATAGTTATTGATTCGCATGAATGCATTAATTTCAACAATATCAACCAATCATCCCAGTATTTTTTGTTGTGTATAGATGGTAACAGATACTGTACCTTAGGAGCGTCACATGTCTCATGGTAAAGCTTAATTCAATCAATATTACAATTCGTCAACTTTGTACATTTGTGCATCATTTGTTATTCGAAAGAAATTTATTTGAAAGATTTTATGTACAACGTATTTTTCCAAATTGTCTCAATTCAATCGTTTCTGAAGAAGTTAGAAAAAAAACCCCCAGATATATGTTACTAGTGTGCGACATTTTAATCACTTTTGCATTCAAGGACCTTATTTGCATCATGAAATAAAAGTTAATTTGTTGAATGAGTGTAATAAAGTAATAAAGTAAGTAATGAAAACCCAACCATAATAAATCCTTGCTTTTCCCGCACAAAGGAAGAAAGGCTCTTCTTGGTGGCTTGTCGGGATAGCATTTATTAAAATACTTGACGAGAATACTGATTAAAATAATTAACATTATTTAAGTTTGCATCGGAAGAATTTAATTTTGATTTTTGTATGAGAAACTAAGAATCACATATTCTGTACTTTCATCCAAAAATAATACAATAAAGATTATTTTATGGAAATACTTCGTCAGAATAACTTGAAATTCACATAAAAAAATTTACAAACGAATTTATGAAAGCCTGGAAATGCAACATACTCATCAACTCTGTCTCTATGCCAAGGAGTATCCTCTGTTTCCCATCTCTTCTTCCAGTAATCTTCCAACGTTTTCTTACTTGCATGTTCAAAGGATCCCATGATGAACTGCAGTCAATAACCAATCTTAAAACAGAGGAACATACTTCATTTTGTACAAATTCATATTACTGCAGACAAAAGGTGATAAATTATTTCAAATTCATCAAATTTTAATAAATGATTATTTAAGCTGCACTTTTAATTTTTTATTCTCTAGCAAAACGTGAAAATGGCAAAACTAAACCCGTAAACGCGTCTAATAGTGTCTAAAAGTGTTTAGAGTCTCTAAAATGTTGCAATTCACAGCTTCGAGTTTCTGAATTTATTAACCTAAGCCATAAGCCGAGCTTCACTCGAACATCGATTGAACACAGCAAAAACTCTCAACATGTACACCTTGTTATAAGAAAGAACTGTGTCTATGGACATTTTTTTCAAGAATCGATTTTTCTCAAATAACATTTGATCTAAATTACGAACTTGTGAAACGTTATTGAAAGCATGCCTGAAATGGTTCAGAAACTCGCCAATATTCTTATTTTAGATTACATATTTCCTCTTTTCAACAAAACATTAGATTTATGCTTACGCTAGACTTCAAACTTTCTAGTCCTGTTTTACACGTGCTTAAGTGACTTTGGTTCAATTTTCAAAAGATTATTAGCTATGAATTCACAGAAAAGACTTATTGTCATTGGAAAAAATTGAGGTAATTTCAAGACATGGGGTACTTGGTACTTCTACTCGTATTCGTACGTAGACCTTGAGTACTTGTACTTGTTCACATTTTATTGAAAAACATGTTTAATGGCACCTATTTGTGTTGTTGGACTTGTGAAGTGAAACTTCCTATTCAGGTTGTTTGACATTTGGCAAGATTTTGCAACCAATTGAATTCCATCCGGTCCGCTGATTTGCTGTTGTTGAGATCTTTCAACTTCCTACACTGTACATTTAAATCAATCCGAATCCTCCATCTCGACCCCAGGAACTGTGGGATTAAAAACAGGAGTTTCTTCGGAACCTGAATTTGTATCATACAAAAAATATGCAAAAAAGTCCACAAAAGCCTCAACCTTTTCCTTGTCTCCAATGAAATCGATACCGTTCACCGAGATTGTACTGATTGCATATTTTTTGTTTTCTTTTGTACATAATTCCAGAATAATTTTTGGATTTGATTTGAATTTAATTGTTAATCGATTCTGGCTTTCTACATTTAGCTTAACAGACAATTGTTTTACTTTTTCTAAAACCTTTGAATTCGTTGATTCTATTAGTGGCACCATACCGAAAGATCTGCCTCCAGCAATAGTGTTTCCTCGTCATTAGTTCATGGAGCTCAGGTGTCATTTGGAATCTGAACTTTGTTTTCTTTGTACACAATCTGTGAGGTAAATGGTTTTTTGTCAGCTCTTTCAATGTATTTTTAAAAACTGTCCACTTTGATTCAAGAGTTAAAGAAGGTTCCACAACATCTGCCAGCTTGCTATCTAGTTCATTATTTAAACTGATGTAATCTACTAAATCATAGCAGGACTTTGTTCTAGCTCCTATATTATCGCCCATAAATTTAATAAAAATAAATGTACAAACTGTATTATATAATATCAAATATAATATAATAATAATGATATAATAGCTTCTTCCGTCTAGTCTCCTAACCATTGGCCGGATTAAGGGAGAACAGCTACTAACCTTTTTGTCCAAAGTCCATTAATGAAGTAATTTTAAATTAAAATAAATTAAGTCGTTTTTTGTTATATTTAAAAAATCGTGGTAAACCATATTAGGTCACTTTAGTTCAGTTTTTTGTTAACTTTGAACTAACATTGAGCTGAGAAAATTGAATTACTGCTTTGATTTGTCATAACAATTTTCAAAATTGTGTCAACCTATGAAACTAGAGCAGAACAAACAAACAAATTGAACAGCCCAGTGAAAACTAGGCCACGGTGTCCTTGCTCCTGTTTACAACTTATATTTAGTTGAATAACTATGAATAATACAGGAATTAAAAAAACTATAAATATTGGAAAGTATGAAAAGTCTTTCCACCTGAGAAGGGGTAATTAAATAAATAACAGTTTAATGTCATGTGTTTAACGACAGTAAAAAAAATCCGATGATGAAGCGATTAAGATTAAGATTGTTAAGATTTGAACTAAAGGCATTCAATAAAACAGAAGTTGAGACACGTCAGTTTCTGACGTATTACGTGCCAACTGACATTCTTGTTATTGTAATGAGACTTCGGCGAGATAAAAAGATGTTGTTTGAACTATTTGATGGCAACTGTACAGCCTTTACGGAAATGTGGTTCGTTGTTACCTAATTATTACCAACAAATCTATTAAATATGTCTTGTTGAGAATTGGTCACCAGAATTAATTGGTCAGAAGAATTAGGAAGGATTTTGATTGGCTGTTAAAATATCTGTTAAGTAATAAATATCTGGTAATTGTTTCTTTCTAAATCAAACATACTCTATTCTTGGTTTCGGTTTATCCTTTGCTCTGAAAGTTCCCTTTTCACTATTTAGTTTTTTTTTGCCTGATTTATTTATCGTTTCAGTTACCTTTGCACTTTCAGTCGTGTTCTTTCACAAAACAAGTCAATTCAAACCAAATTATTGGAGCGTGATGTGATTCTATTAGCTGGCCTTTTATTGCATCAATCTATTTTTAGGTTAATTGATCAATGCGTTCCTTTACAAATTGTGAATGATCTTGTGAGTAAATTAATGGAGATTTTTAAAAATAATATTTTATTTCCACCAAGTTAAAATTTCTTCGGCAGAAGTACGTAGATGCACCAGAAGAAGGAGGTCAGGTTTGGAGTGTATTTCTTTTTGGCTCCTTCCAAGAAATCCTCCTTTTCCAACAGGACGATATTGCAGGTATCACCTTGGAAAACATTAATTAACTATTTAATTAAATAACTCAACAAGTCAGTCAAAATAATATTTAATTAAAAAAGTTTTAATTAATTTTAATTTTAAAATTGTCCTTTAAATGTCCCTTAATATCGCTTCAAGCTTGAGATAACTTTAAATCTTCTACCAGGGAGTACTTTTACATGTTTGGATTTTTTTGTAATAAAATGTTTAGATCACCAAGTTGAAATTTAAAATTTGCCAAAATTTCTGAAATCACTCACTGTACAGTTCAATCAAGGTCTTGTGTTCGAGAGCTTGCGGGATTCCTGTGAGTAGAAATAGAAATTGAATGAAACAAATAAAGATATTTTTTAAAAATTATTAGCATTAAATCGAGAGATGAGGGAACTGTTTATAATCAGGTAGCACAGCATTGTCCCCATTAAGTTGGATAACATAACTTGTAGTAAACATGTAATAAACACGTATTAAACATGTGCTAAACGCGTAGTAAACCTGCAGTAAAGGTGTAATAAACTTTTAATAAACACGTAACAAACTTAGCAGCCTGTAATGCTACCTTGATATTCTTCCCTGCTGTACTGGGGAGCATCGATGAGGTATGCAAAATCATCAGCCATCCACTTCTTTATGGATTCAGCATACCTATGGCAAGACATGAATTTAGTCTTGATGATGATGATGTAAAAGTTACTATTTAACAATATACCATATTACATATAGATTATAACTTATAAATAATATAAATAATTTATAAATTATACATATAATTAACAATATTACTATAACTATGACAACATTATAAATGACAGGTAAATAACAATGATAATAACAGATAATAATAAAAAATCAGAAACAGCATTAACATTTTTTAACTTTCGAGGTAGGATTTGCCTGCTTCAATAATGCAAAACACTCCAATTAAGTCAAATAATGTGTAAAATAAGTATAAATGCAATTAATTAATTAATTAAAGAAGGCATTAAAATAAAGCGGATTTAATAAATTAATTCTTATCTACTGCGGCAGTCTTTCCTTCTCAATAACACTGATACTTCCTCTGTCCCAAATTAAATGGAATTTCCCGACGTCTATTTTCCTACAAAATCAACCATTTCAATGATACACCAAGAGGTTAGGCGTTGTAAGTCAACAATAGCAACCTGGCAAAGTCAAAGAAATCGCAATTGAATATCATCAATGGATAATCTCTTGCCTGGAATAACAAGTGGTCATAAATAATAAATAATAAATAAAATCATAAAATTGAATGATTATATTGGTCTATTTATTAAATAAAACCACACACTTTTTTTTACAAATGTCTCCTTGTATATATATATATATATATATAAAATCATTGATTTCTTTGTGAAGTTTCAACAAAAATTGTCACCTTATTTGTCAATTGACCGTAATTTGAGTACGTGCCACTAGTTGGAACCCGATTTTAATCGGTTAATTAGGAATTAGCATAGCATATACTTAGACTAATGTTTGTGTGATAAACCAGGTTTTATTATCTGATACATGTCGCTGGTTAAACAAAGCTTTACATGTTCACGCTATTAAAATGTATTGAAATAAAATACAAATACCTTATAAACATACAAATACATTAAATACAAATAAATACAAATACCTTATAAACATACAAATACATTAAATACAATTAAATACAAACACCTTATAAACATACAAATAAATTAAATACAAATAAATACAAATACCTTATAAACTTGAAGACCTTCAACAGTCAGGAGATCGTATTCCATTTGTTGCTCGTGGAAAAATTCATCGCATGCTTGTTTCACCAACTCAACACCTACAACCTCGCATCCTTTCTCGACCAACCTTTTATCGAATGAATAAATATGAGCTAATTAATTATTCATAACTAATTATTTATGAATATATAATTGCTTCTTTCATTCATTTTTATAAGCAGTAGACTGATTAGAAATGGGTGGATGATGACGTTGCATCTGCGACTTGACAAACCGCAGTACATAAATATAAATGAACATGATGTAAATTAATTAAATATAAATAAATAAAACATACGCAAATATAAATTATGAAAATATAAATAAAACATATACAATATTCATAAGTTATAAACAATCATTAACCAACCATTTCATGTCCACCATTTTTCCACAGAGAGGCACGAATACTCTGCATTTACCATCAACCTTTGGGCAGTATTTGTCAAAATAATTCACCAAATACCTAAACAGTAAAATCGACAGCTTAAACATACCATTGATAATTGTACGACAATAATCTTTTATTAAAAATGAAGTAAATATTTAAAGATGAAGCAAATGTTCCTACTCATTGACATCTTTCTTGTGCCATCCAATGCTTTTGTTTTGCCACTTGTCGAACCAAAATTCATTCATTCTAATTCACTTCACACACCTTGAGGACTATCAGCTTCTGAATTCAAATCTTCCTAACAACCGAACCTCTAAATGTAGTTTTTCAACATCCTTTAAACTCGTCTTGAGGACCTTTGGAATGAAACCAATTAACTTCACAACTCCGCATTCGTTGTGTTTTACTTGAACAGAGAACCATGTCAATTCAAGTGTCACTTTTTTTTCACTAACTATTTGTTTTTACAAAACTCGACTTAACTTTTAATTCCACAGCTATGCTTATAGTTGAAATTGTTAACATTTTTAACAACCTTGGAATTCGAGCCAACCAGTTGGAGTTTTGCGGACGTGTCACAGCAAACGGGGCAAGTGATATTTGATGACGTCATTTGATGTCAATATTGCCAGTTAACAACGTACTAAAAGATGACTCCAATTTGAAATAAGTTCATGAACCCATAATAATGTCCATGATTTACACCCAAATGTCTCTGATTGGACAGCATTTTAATAACATTTCACGAAGATTTATTCGATAAAATCGGGGTAGCATTAAATTTCAAAAAGATTGAAATAATTTATTTAACGATTAATTTAATTGGTTCACATTTCAATCTACGACAACGATGAAAATATTTTTATTTATGTAGCGCTAATTTTTCAATATTATAACGTCCACAATCACAGCCATGATTCTCACACTAATAAATAGCGATAACTTAATTTAAATCGAAAAAGATAAATAATTACAAAAACAATATAACTAATTTTAGTGTTTTCTCTAGATAATGTTTTAACATTAATTTAATGATAAATAAAAAAAAATCAGATATTACACATAGCAACAAAAACTACTTTAATAATGACTAATAATAATAATAAAAATGTAATAACAACGACATCCACGAAAGGATTTGTTAGTATTTACAACACCGACAATAACAAAAGTTTTCATCTGAAAGCATTCCAGCGATATTAGACCTAGATATCGGTCTCTATCTCAGATAAAGGACTAGGAAGATCCGATCCAGTTCGATATATCGATGTATCGATCACTTGACGATCTGATAAACGATCCTCTGAGATTCATTCTCCAGTTCCGCAACTTCGAAGGTGAACGCGAGGCAAAGCAGGATTTCGTTGTTGTTGTTCCTGACAACCTGCAAGTATTGTGGATGGATACAGGCATTTAGTCTTGTTTTGTAGATTAATAACGCTATTAATTAAGTTAATTTATTATTTCTATATCATTTAGGGTGATTAAAGATGACTAATGGTTTGGTGTTAAACCATTTAATTGCGATAAAAATTGTGTAAATGCAATGAAATTTTGATTGATTATCATTATAATCAATATAAGTAATGCTAATTAACTAATCTCTCTCAGTTGATCTGACTAATTATAATTATTAATAAACTACTATTAATAGTAATGCCAACCAACTAATTTCCCTTTCAATCATTATTAATAACAAATATCGATGGACAATAGACACCCTCTTTTCAGCTGAGAATGAACGATGGCAAAATAAATTATGCAAATGAACCTACCTGTATGACGGTGAAGTTTTCGAGTACGCTGTTCATCATGTACCTCTCTGGAAGTTTCCTCAGCTTGTTGATGAAACTGACCATGTACTCGCACATGCATGATCTGTCATTCCTGAAATAAACGACAGCAGGTAGGGCCACTCCAGGTGGCGATGATGATGATGACGAGGGAGAGGAAAGAGGTGACACGTCAAACTGCATCAATCCATTGTCCGCCTGTTGATGGTTGACGTAATGATTATTAATGATTACTAATGATTATTCATGATTATTAAGGATTACTAATGATTTCTAATGATTAATAATGATTATTAATAAGCAGTAATAAATAATAATTGTAGTTGTAATGGATAACATTTGCAGCAATAACAGTAATAATAGATATCAATTGCACTATTTAATCTTTAACTTCAATTTACATTGTAATTATATAAATTAAATAACTTATCAGCTTTTAAAAGTAAACAAAATTAAGGCCAAATTCTCAGGTTTATCAGCAGACCTACCAGTGTTAATAACTTTGTTTACTTGATAATCAATAAATTTAATGTTAAATTTAATTATATAACATTATTTAACATTATTCCATTTATTCAAATGTTAAAAAAATAATTAATTATAATTATATATTAATTATATTAATATTAATTATAATTCTCACCTCAACCTTTTCCACCACTTGCTTTCCAAATGAACACACCTTGGTGGAAATGTTTATTGCCATGTTTCCTCTCCCTTCGTATCTTCGTATAATTAAATTAAATTAAATAACAAATAATGATATTATTATTAATATTATTAATAATTTAATAATTAATAAATACATAATATTGATTACATGAAATGAACACAAATGTAATAATTTATTACTCAGAGGAAACTCCATAGAAGACATCTTCACAATCGTACAAATCAGTGTTCAAGTCAGCCTTGGAGAGATAACAAAAAAATGTTTAAAATACTTTTTGTATATTTATTAATGATTTAATAAATGTAAATTAGTAAATAATTCGTTACCCAGCACTTGACCAGGTAGAAATTGTTACATGGTCCTTCGTTCAAGAGTTGAGGCAGACCACCTGGAATGTCTGGGAATTTGTCCAACAACTGACCCATGCTGACCGTCTGCAAATTGATGAATCACCATCAATCAATCCATCTATCTATCCATCCATCCATCCATCCATCCATCCATCCATCCACCCATCCATCCATCCATCCATCCATTCATCCATTCATCGATAATATAAAACTGATATTTCATTTTAGATAATAATAATACTAGTTTTGAAAAATTTTTTCCTTATAATGATTAGCGTTATTGTTTTTAACTAATGATTTATCAAATTATACATCTTTTCTTAGTAATTGTGACAATAAAATGAATATTCATGAACAATTATTATAATTTATTTATGACGACCTGCATGTATCCGTTGTCGTAAGCCAGATCATTTCCGATGTGAATGAAATTATGTCTGCTCTGTAATTAATTATGCGCTCATAATTAATTTTATTTAATTATTGTAAATATTTTAAGTTTATTTTCACAATTATTACAAAATTGACTTTATTCAATATAAAATACTTATTAAAAATTAATTTAACAAAATTATTCCGTTAAATTTTATTATAATTCCATTTATAAGTTAAATCTATATGATACGTAATCATGTAATAAATTACAGAATTCCTGAAAATTAATATAAATAAATAAATATAATAATATTTTTACCGTATGTCCGTTTTTGATCGACTGCACGTAAGCCTGGTACTTTACCAGTTTTAAGTGGTTCTGATTCCAAACAAATGGAACCTGTTGTTGGTAGATTTCATGTTGTTGTTGTTGCTGTTGTTGCTGGTAATTGGAGGAGTTGAAATGTTGTTGATTATGGAAAGATTGTTGTTGCTGTTGTTCGTCGTAGTGACGATGTGATGCCT
>JAJTWR010000320.1:565000-590000 GCA_021613335.1 Whitmania pigra
GCCTTGGGAACGGCGTCTCCAAGCAACGGAATACTATTCAAGAATGAATTAAAAGATGAGGATGATCTTTTTAAGCGACCTTCATTGAATTTCTAATTATTTTTAGCAAGAGTAATTTATTTATATTATGTATTTAACTATTTATATTTATATTTATATATTTAGCCAGAGTAATTTATTTATATTATTTATTTAACTATTTATATTTATATCGTCTTGTTATTTATTACTTAATAGTTTTATTTATATTTATTATTTTATGAATTTTTAAAACGTAAATTTAAATTTCGACGTATTGCATTTTTTGATCGTTTAATATTTATGAATATCAATAACATTCTACGCTGGAATATTTTATATTTTCACATTTCAATGGAATTAAAATAAAAATTTTTATTAGAATAACCTGAAAATCAAATGCATTTACGGATTAATTTTACCAGAACAAATTAAATTGTAATCCCCAAACAAACAATTAATTAATTAATGATTAATAAAAGTTAATTTTTATTAAATAACCACTAAAATATGTTTCAAGTCAACCTGTTGATTTTCAACTGACAGTTTTTAAATTCATTTTCCAGCAAATTTTGAGAATATTTTTCGATAGAAATCTGAGGAATTATTTTTAATCTCCAACAGGAAATGAGGACGCTCACGTGTTCACTCCAAGAACTCTTTACCGCCCTAACACGACTTCGTGATGATGATGATGATGGTGATGTTGATGATGATTATGATTATGATGAGTCATTTTATTTCGATTTGTTCTTATTATTATTAATATTTATTTGAAATTGTAAGTAATTACCTTAATACGACGTTTTATTAACACTTATTACATTATAATAATTATCAATGATCAATAATAACCATGCTATCATCATCAGCACCGCCGATACCAATTTCGAGTTCTTGTGTTATAACAATTTAATAATGGGAAAAAAACAAAAAGTTTTAAAACCCGGGTGGGCTCCAAATTACCCCTGGGTACTTTCCCCCATTAACTCTCGGTGGCCCTAATGATCGTAAAACAATACAAAATATTGACATATGCAATACCTCATCATTGATGATTTGAAAACAATATCATAGCAAGTATCATCAAAGTGGTCACCATTAACAACACTCAAGCTTAATTAATGAAAATAATCATCGGGACTAAAATCATAACCATCATCGTCGTCGTCATCATCATCATCATCATCATCATCATCATCATCATCATCATCATCATCATCATCATCATCGTCGTCGTCGTCGTCGTCATCGTCGTCGTCATCATCATCATCATCATCATCATCATCATCATCATCATCATCATCATCATCATCATCATCATCATCATCATCATCATCATCATCATCATCATCATCATCATCATCGTCATCGTCATCATCATCAGCTGGACACGTGACGACCAGGTGAGCGGAAATACCCACGAGATACATGAAGCTCGTTAGATCTCTTTGATCCACGCAGAAGTTCATGCCTCTGACGTCACGGCAGAAAACAATGCTTTTCAAGATTTTTTTATTATTTAATTTACAATTATTTAATATTCATTTCATATTTATTCCATATTTAATCCATTTTGTTTTATTGGCTATTTTAAGATTATTCCCTTTGAGTTTTTATTCTTTATTTGAAGATTGTTCCTATTTTTATTTCTATTGTTATCCTCATTTGTTATTATTAATATTGTGTTATTTATTTATTTCTTTTATTATTATTATTATTATTATTAATATTTTTTAAATTATTACATTTACATTTTCAACTGGCTTGTTACTTTTTAAAATTATATCATGTTTTCCAATGGAAAAACGTTTTTGGCCGATAAAAGCAGTAATTTAATTTAAACACATACAGATGATAATTTAATTTTAACAAGTTCAGATAATAATTTAATTTAACACGTTCAAATAATAATTTAATTTATATATATAAACATTTATATAGCGCCGTATAAATGGCGTCAGAGAGGTTTTTGGTCAAGAGTTTAATAATAAATTAATTATAAATATACATATATTTAAAAATATATTTAATATATATCTTATATATTATAATGATATAACAGTGAAAGGTGGGTTTCGAACACGACATGTGACGACTGCTGAGGAACGCAACATTCTCAACTTGCATCCAGCCATTCAACCTGAAGATGTCGGGTTCAAATCCTGTCCCTACTTTGAGAAAAACAAACTTTGGCTTTGTGAGGTTATCCTTCTCAACTACTCAGAAAAATTCAGAGTTGAATTTTCGGAGAAAGACTTTTATCGATGTCATTCATCAAGAGCATAAAACATTGGAAGAAGGTTTTTATGAAAATTATGTGAGGAACTCTGTGATTGTTTTGCACGTGATGTATGTGATGATGATGATGATGATGATGACGACGACGACTACAACGATGCTGATGCTGCTGATGATGATGTTTGTTACAGTATTATGAATTGTTTCCACATCGCCATAAAGATGAACATTTTAATTCTATTCTCACTTGGAGTTTCTCAAATTAAAAAACCTTTGTAAAAATTGTTCAAAATATTCCTATAAATATAATTAATAAATTATCATTAACTAAATACTAGAAATCAATTAAAAATGTACTATTTAAATATTTATTCATTTATTTTCTGCCTGCACCGGAATAATTATTATGACAATAATTAAAGCCATCCATTGTGAAGGAGGCGTGGCCGTCGTCATGGAAACAGATCAGAAGGAAGGAGAGAAGAAAGGAGGGAAGCAATTAATTGATGCTGCAACAAACGCGATCTGTTTAATAAAAGTGATCTTTTGGCGTGAGTCACAACCTTTCTATGGTGGCTGGTTAGAATTGGTGGATGGATGGATGGATGGATGGATGGATGGATGGATGGATGGATGGATGGATGGATGGATGGATGGATGGATGGATGGATGGATGATGGATGGATGGATGGAGGATGGATGGATGGATGGATGGATGGATGGATGGATGGATGGATGGATGGATGGATGGATGGATGGATGGATGGATGGGATGGATGGATGGATGGATGGATGGATGGATGGATGGATGGATGGATGGATGGATGGATGGATGGATGGATGGATGGATGGATGGATGGATGGATGGATGGATGGATGGATGGATGGATGGATGGATGGATGGATGGATGGATGGATGGATGGATGGATGGATGGATGGATGGATGGATGGATGGATGGATGATGGATGGATGGATGGATGGATGGATGGATGGATGGATGATGGATGGATGGATGGATGGATGGATGGATGGATGGATGGATGGATGGATGGATGGATGGATGGATGGATGGATGGATGGATGGATGGATGGATGGATGGATGGATGGATGGATGGATGGATGGATGGATGGATGGATGGATGGATGGATGGATGGATGGATGGATGGATGGATGGATGGATGGATGGATGGATGGATGGATGGATGGATGGATGGATGGATGGATGGATGGATGGATGGATGGATGGAGATGGATGGATGGATGGATGGATGGATGGATGGATGGATGGATGGATGGATGGATGGATGGATGGATGGATGGATGGATGGATGGATGGATGGATGGATGGATGGATGGATGGATGGATGGATGGATGGATGGATGGATGGATGGATGGATGGATGGATGGATGGATGGATGGATGGATGGATGGATGGATGGATGGATGGATGGATGGATGGATGGATGGATGGATGGATGGATGGATGGATGGATGGAGATGGATGGATGGATGGATGGATGGATGGATGGATGGATGGATGGATGGATGGATGGATGGATGGATGGATGGATGGATGGATGGATGGATGGATGGATGGATGGATGGATGGATGGATGGATGGATGGATGGATGGATGGATGGATGGATGGATGGATGGATGGATGGATGGATGGATGGATGGATGGATGGATGGATGGATGGATGGATGGATGGATGGATGGATGGATGGATGGATGGATGGATGGATGGATGGATGGATGGATGGATGGATGGATGGATGGATGGATGGATGGATGGATGGATGGATGATGGATGGATGGATGGATGGATGGATGGATGGATGGATGGATGGATGGATGGATGGATGGATGGATGGATGGATAGGTGGATGAGTGATTGCCGATGCGAAGATGCGTCAGGGCAGCCACAACCGATGACGACGACGATGATGAAACGATCCGTATCGCCAATGAGGTTGATGTCTTTGTAGCTGTTTAATTAAACAATCCGAATGCTCAATTAGCCTCGAAAAATTCACAAAGGCGTGACAAACATTCATTTCGAGCAACTTGTCACCTTTTCACCATTCGCCCGAGTAATTTCATTTAAATTTCATTTCACTCTCTTGTAATTAAATGTTGCAATGGTATTGTTGCACGCAATTATTATAAATTATAGTTAATTAATTACTGTAAATCGTAGTGGTAAAGTCAATGACCAATCGCAATAACGGTGAATACTATCTGTGTTTTAATTGAAATTATATAACAATTTACATGCTATGATTAACAATATTTTGCTAATTGTCTTATTACTATTACTTAATATTATTACCTATTCTTTAATACTCCGATAATATTACACAATTGAAATTTGTTCAATGATCATAAAGACATTCATTGTTAGACTCCACCCACCGTACATCTTCCCCTCCTCTGATAGGATGATCTTCCTCCTACCACAGGGAGGGTAAATGGCCAGGGCCTCTAAGAAGCTTTGCTCGATGTCGGGGCTCCAAATGCCGTCGGCGTCGTTGCTCTGCTGCTCGTTGTCGCTGCTGCAGTCGCTGTCATCAGTGACGTCACCTTGCGACATTCTGAAGTGAGTGAGTGAGTGAGTGAGTGAGTGAGTGAGTGAGTGAGTGAGTGAGTGAGTGAGTGAGTGAGTGAGTGAGTGAGTGAGTGAGTGAGTGAGTGAGTGAGTGAAAACTTTACTCCATAGGAAGTGTTTATTAATAACTGGTAGCAAACTCCGCTTGTCGTCAAGACGACGAATTAACACCAGCTCAGCGGGTGGCATTAATATTCTTTGGCGCCTCTCGAACACCAATGATGAATGTCTCCAAAGACATCAGCAGACGCCTTGGTTCTAACGCGGTAAAGAAACTCAACCATCATCTCTAGCTCGTTTCGGTCGGCCAACTTGCTAAATTATGAATTATAAATTATTACGATTACCGACTGAATATTCACATCCACTGACATTACACTGACATCGTTTACTTTAGTCGATTGCTGTTCTTCAACGACGTGACCTTGAAAATCGATTATCGATGACTTTGAACCTAGTGACACGTCTATGTGAGCCCTTGAAACCATCCCTGCATTCATCCCTCTGTCAATATCGACGCAACACCTGCCTTATCGTCCATTCTTGCATCCATCTTCTCCAACACCATCCATGCATCCATCCACATCATCACTATCACCACCACCATCACAACAACAACAACAACAACAACTACTACTACTACTACATCAACGGCATGAACCTTACGATGCATATTTGATGAAGGCGTCGGAAGAGCATCATCGTAAGCAATAACGTGTCAAAGATGAGTTACAATGGGAGATTAAGACAGGATTATTATCTTACAAGAAATTGCTTCGGAAACTTTCCCCGGCTACCACAACTATGTCCACCTCCAACAATCATAACTATGTCCACCTCCAACAATCATGACTATTACCACCTCCAACAATCATAACTATTACCACCTCCAACAATCATAACTATTACCACCTCCAACAATCATAACTATTACCACCTCCAACAATCATAACTATGTCCACCTCCAACAATCATAACTATTACCACCTCCAACAATAAACAATCGAAACGACGCAACAAACCAAAACGTTGGCAATCACCATCATACCACAAAAAGTTTAAGACCGTATTATCCTTTCATCCATCCATCCATTCATCCTTTCATCCAAAAAGCCATCCATTCATCCATCCATCCGTGCAGTTATTCATTCACTCATCTATCCGCCCAAACCGTCACAAACACCTATGGTAAACGATACCGTGTTGATAGAACATTATTTAATTATTATAATTATTATGTTATTTAATTATTATAATTATTATATTATTTAATTATTACAATTATTATATTATCCATCATGATAAATAATTAGAAATAAACATGCATATATAAATAGTTCTAGACAAACATAAATAAATGATCACACGTAAATAATTACAAATTTTTAATAAACGATTTGTAATTGTAAAAGCATGAGACGAAGCTGGAACATTTAAATTTCATGGAGAATTTGAAGTGTTGTTATGAGGTCATTTGTGGGGAGAGATTAAGCTTAAGATCACGGTCAAGATCGTGGTCATTGATATTATAATACTATTCATTATTATTATTATTAGTTTTATTATTATTATTATTATTATTATTATTATTATTATTATTATTATTATTATTATTATTATTATTATTATTATTATTATTATTATTACGAGCATCATCACTATTAATGGATTTAATCTTTAAAAAACAAGAAATTTTTTAACTTTATTACGTTATTCACACGTAAATCAAATAAGAGTCTCAACGAAAGAATTACTTAAAATAATAATCACTCTTGTTTTTAATGTTAAAGGTAATTGTATTCATCAGTTTACATAATTTATTTTATGTAAATTAATTATCGTAACGTATAAATTAATAAACAAGTTTAATAACAAATAATTATTCATGATTTCCAACCCACCTTTCAGACGTTTTACTATTTCACAGAGGCTCTACTTCTATAAATGGGAATCCTCACAAATAATCACCAATGACAATGGCGCCGATTATAATTACGGATAATAATAATTAATTATAATAAATAATAATTAATAATAATAATATTTATTACTTCTATTATCAAGCGAATAATTGTGATGAAATTAACTCCAGGCCTTACGATATATCGCAGGTGAAATATCGTTGGTAGGAAATCGTCAGGAGACGAAACTCAACTTACGCTACTCTTGTTTCCCGCCTTTTTAACTCCCCACTCTTCAGTCTTTTGTTCGTCCACGCGTGCCTCTGTCTTGCGTGCCACCGTTCATTCATTCATTCATTCATTCATTCATTCATTCATTCATTCATTCACTCCTTCCTACATTCATTCATTTGCTCATTCACGTATTCTTTCAAGTTCGTTAATTTATTAATTTAATATTTTAATTTAATATCCATTATTTTTACTAATTCACTAATTAATTAATTCAATCATTCAATAGCACGTTCAATCATTCAATGGTTCATTCATTCATTTACAGCTCGCTCGTTCGTTCAACCTATGATTATTTCAATTAGCTTCAGCAATTCATTCATCTGCTAAGTTAATATATCCACTATTTCTTCCACTGAAATTAAATCAAATTAAATCAACCATTGCCTCGAGTATTCTGAATAGTCGAGGCATTAATTCACTCGAAAATGCATCAGAACGTAGAGTGCATTGTCACCTCTCAGTGGCACGAACTCACACGGCTACAAGCGCACAAAGGACGAACCTTAACACCTGGCATCGTCCAACAAAACCCATCTTCAGGCTTGAGGACAAAGAATTCGTCACACGTTCATTTTTCGTTTGTTTTCGGCCTACAACGAAAACAGAGAAGCCCTTGAATTTATCAACAACCGAAATTTGTTTGTATTGCTGTCTTAAGAAACGGAAATATCAAGAATGGTAATCCCCGCTAACTTAATACTAACCCTACCTGATGTTTTGTTTACAAAAACAGTTGTTGTTCTTTTTTGTAGTCTTATGTCTTAGGTTTTAATGGTTTGTATCAATTAGTATAACTTTTGTATAACTCAGACTAGGAATATTATTTGTGTTACATGCATATGTCTAGTTTTGGTCATAACACGATGAATTTTATTCCTACATTTGTTGCTAATTAACTTGACGATAACGATATTTAATTAGTTTATGCTAATTAATTTCAAAAATTAATATTAATTAATTAATTATTATTATTTATTAATTCATCTCTTTCCAACTCGAAGGGTTTTTTGTGAAAATCGCTCAAGAATGACGGAAGTTTACGCCAATTCATTTTAGCAATTATTAATTAAATGAATTAAGATACAATTTAAAAAATAATTTATCAGCCATCCTCACGAATCCAGTTGTTGTCGTATTGTTGTGACGTCGTTGTATGCAAATGAGCTCCAGTGGGTGTCAACGACTCGCAGATGTTTTGGCTGAGAAGTAAAGTGGGTGATGTTGATAGAGAAGAGAAAGAGAGAGAGAGAGAAAGAAAAAGAGAGAGGAAAGGTAAGAGACGGGAAGAATTGCTGTTCAAATGAATTATTTTAAATTTTCAAATTTCTTTTGGACAAAAACAAACACAAGAGACTCATTGAAATATTTTTTTAAATAATTGATTGCGTAATTGATTATTCATGCGGTTTTATTTATAATATATGTTATGCATGAATGAAGGATATAACATGGAATGCACCCTTATTAATTTTTATATTTTTAATTTATTTCAAACATTCATCATAAAAAACATTTAGCTGCATTCGAGAACGTCATGCTGACATTAACCTGTCTTTGTAAACTTACGTTTACTCAAGAGCTTTTATAACTAATATCTGATGATTTTATTCCATCAAATGAGAGATTTTATGATAACTTGGATTCAGACATGAAATAGACGTTCGCATTTCAAAGTGTCTAAAATTCTTATACACGATTTACGACATTCCCAGGCTAAAATTTTTCGGAGCTGGAGTCCCGGGTCGATTCCTACCTGAAGTTTTAAAATCTTCCCCGCGCGTCTCAATGAAAGTCTCCTTAGAGGAGTGAAAGAGGGGTGATGGAAAACTCAAATGACAGTCGGCAGTCGGCATTCTCCGCTCCCCCATCGAAGGCATCGAATACAGAACAAGTTTGTATGTGTATTTAGCCGATTTTTTGAGTGCCTTATGTATCCGAACATGATGTGAAGGCACCTCTAATTCGATCCACCATTTATATAATGCCCTTGCCCGAGGGCGTTCTCTGGCGGTGCGAGCTGGGTTGCAAACACGACACGTAACGACTGTTGCTTTCCCCGCCGTTCGCAGGCACGCAACCCTCTACGCCAAGTTCAAGTCTATCTAGATCCAGCATTCCTTCCATTGGAGATGTCTTCAGAATTGATTTAACTTTTCAGTCTAAATAGCATAATTGTCGCGACAGCACTCAAACATCGATCTTTAAGCATCAAATCCACTTTTTCAAATTTTAATTATTTTTTATAAGTCTGAGATAAAAACAATGGCTTTAATCTGCGTGATGTAATGCAATTAAGGCGATCAATATTAAAAATCTATAATGGTTTTTATTACTTTGGTATTTTCAATAATGTCATATTTATCAACTTTTTAATTTTTCGAGGCTCGCTTGAAAATTGCGTCGATTCTTTTGAAAGTTGCCGAACCGTTGGTGGTCGTGCACCTGAAAACCATTTACATTTTCACATTTTCCAACGAAATGGTCTAAAATCGGAACCCAACATGGGCAGAATGAAAATCGTTCACTTTATATATTTGAAACTTATTGAATTTTAAAATACTTTGGAAATAAAAACCTTCGGGTAGACCTTATAAAAAAGAAGAAAGCATCCTCGAGTGGCACTGCCCGTATAACATCGGATAATTGAAGGTGAAGCGATCGATGTTTGGGAAGCCCATTTAGTCCTTCTCAGAGTAAAAAAAGACAAAAAGTAATTACAGTTAGATTTAAAACATCATCTAACAACTTTCAATCATCTTCTGAATCTGATTCTGCATACTTCGATCTGTGCTCAAATAACGTTGATTAGTATGTTAGATTTTTAACACACCTTTTGATGTTCAATTAAACAATTAAATTTTTATAATGGTCCAAATGATGACTTCAATTTATTTATTCTCAGACATAATGTTACCACTTCAATTTATTTACTCTCAAACATAATGTTACCCCTTCAATTTATTTATTCTCAGACATATGTTACCACTAACGCACAATGCCCGGAGAATCGAAAAGTTCGATGCATTATATTTTAGAAATATAATATTATTCCCGAAAATTTCAGAATATCTTCGATCTTTCGGTTTCGGCTTTCGAAAGTTCGGAAGAAAATTTTTTCTGTTCGTACGTCGAATGAAACCAAACGCGGATGCTTAAACACATCGATTTCCACACATGAAAACTCGCATCTAAAGAGAAATGGACTCCTTTAAATTGGTTTTATTTTAGGATATTATTTGTAATTAATATGATAATAAGCTTAAAGGACATTACCAAAAATGAACAAAAATCATCATCAAAATGGTACTCTGCCCAAAAGACAATGAATTTTGTTTGTAATTATTTTGTTATTCCTCATAAAATCCTCCCTAGAAACAATTTCTCAGAATTTCAGAATGCTTTGAATGCATCATTCACAACATTGGAATTCACTGACGATGATGATATTAAACTCATCAAAAGTTGGTCTGCACTGATTACAGTTCAGTAGCAAGTAGTCAAACAGCGTGGTACAAGTTGGTGATAGTAATAGTATCTTTTTTGTAGTAATAGAATCGCGTCAATGATCATAAGTATTTTATTTTTGTAGATAAACTTTCGAGTAAAGTAGCAATTCGTGATTTTTCCAGATACCAAGTCATGTATAGATATTTCTAATTCGATATTTGCAACGTAATGTGGCACAGTATTATTAAAATAAATATTATGTAAAAGAATTGTTTAAGTCGGAAAATGAAGCTCTTCCATTAAGTCAGATATTTTCAGTTTCAATAATAATTTGAATAATTTAGAATGTGCTGTTAATTATTTAAAATAATTATTTTTAATAATATGTGGGTATGAATAATTATTTTTATAATTACTTGAACGCGAGAACGAGTTGGGAGAGATCAAAACAAAGACACTACAACAACAGTACCACAACCCAAACAATCAACACCTAAGCAGAAGTCAATACATTATTTACTAACTTCTATTCATGGCTTTGTATCAGGACGTTACTCATGCCCCTGGATGAAAATAATTCTAATAATAACAATCCTAATTTTAACGACTCTTTTTTTTATAGAAATGCAAGTCAAGCGACATTGCAAGGAGACGTTCTCCAATGCAGCACATCGTGGAAGGCAAACTTAACAAACTTCGCAAACAATGTTCGGGTTTTTGAAATTTTATTCTTTTTTTTAATCATAAATTCTTTCTTGGCTTTAAATTCTTAATAAATCTGCAATGACAAAAGAACAAGTCGTCATCAGTATCATCATCATCATCAACCAACGCAAGATTGTCTCATGACATGGTATTAAAAATATTCAATGACTGATCTCGATCGTCCAAATGCTTTCATAGGAATCGTACGCAATTACATTTGTATGGGAAACCGAATCTTCCTTATAAATGGAGTTACGCACCATGCAAACAATTCAAAGACAGATTTATGGACTACATACAAGGAACCCTGAAATTTAAAAAAATCTTGCAAAGCTTTAAGTAAGCAAGCGAGCAGACGATAATACCTAACAGAAGTACCAAGAATAACACAGACGGTAATACCTAACAGAAGTACCAAGAATAACACAGACGGTCCGTAGAAAGACTTTGAAAGTTGTCGTGGCGACAAACGACTCGCAAAAGGCCAAAGCGGCTTCGTGCCTTGGCACTCGAGAGCCGACGATCGAAAAATAAAAAATAAAAAATAAAAACGAAAAACTCGAAAATACAAAATTTTAAATCACTGAGTGGCATTTCAAGATGAAGTTCAAAAGAGAAAAAGTGATGTCGAGAAGGTTATGTGATGTCGGACTAAATACACTTCCATTTGATGATACTATTGCATTTGATGGCACTATTGCATTTGATGATACTATTGCATTTGATGATACAATTGCATTTGTTGATACAATTGCATTTTGACCGTTAATACTCAGAGGTGGGAGGTACCTGTAGAAAAAGCACCGATGCACAACCTATTAAACGAAGACAAACGTTTAAAAAAAAAATCATACGTCCACATGAAGGTGAAGTGATGTTACAAAAGATCCTCAAAGTAAATATATGCATTATTCAAGAGATAATAAATAGTGAATGCTCAAGAGCCAATCAAAATAGTCCATTAATAATTCATGAAATACATCCCATGTTTACTAAGCATGAAAAACCATCACCAAATAAGGAGAGATCAAACAAAAGAATTCAAAGCAGTGACCTTTTGCAAAGGAGACAACCTATGAGATTATGAGAAAGTAAGACAGTACCAGATATTGGAAAGTGGATTCAACTGAAGATGACCCAGTTGAGAGATGAAGTTGCAGAAAATATAGAAATTATTGCAATCATCCAAACTCCAAACCATCCTTGAAATTATGCAAATCCAGGTTAATGTATTCTAAATCATTCAGCTGAAGAGACTTACATATGAAGAAACTGAATACTAAAGCAGAAATTAGTTTAGACTCGAAGAACAGATTTGACAATATCGACGTCGATTGAATCATCGCATTGCAACAACTCACTTGGCCATCATCATCGTCAACACTTCTGCCACTGCACACGCAACACACCATCCATAACCGTTCGTTCTCATCGTCACCAGGTTGTCAGTCAAAACACGACACGTGCAGCAAAAGCGCGCAAAAATAAACCCAGCTTATTGCTAGAAAACAAATATCGACGACAGATCGGAGGATGAGAAAAGTTTATGACAAAAGATTTGTTTAAATCTGTCCATGATACAAAAATAATCAAAAGTCGGGCAACAAATAAATCTCCCGTCGATGGAAATACCGAGGTTGGAAACCTTATGGGCGAACTTTGTTGCAACGACCTTGAAAGAGACTTCCACTGTTATCTGCAAAGTGGACTCGGACAAATGAATTTACATAAATGCATACTTTTTGTGTCGAAAGTTTATGCTGCTGAATTTGTAATTTTTAAATAAAAATTAATTATGGCAGAAGAAAACAACCCCATAGAACGAGACCGCCAAATCTGAAGCACTCGTCAGATTTCGATCCGATAACGAAGACAAGGAGCTAATAGCCACTTAGTGTGAAAACACAGCACTAAAACCAAGGCAAGAATCAGCCAGACAATAATGACAACTTTGATGATCATCAAAGTCAGGAGGACTACATCTCCTCCTCCTCAACAATCTCCCGGAACTGCGAAAGATTCCGACGAGCTTTACAATCTTACACGCGACGAGAAGTAGTTTCGAAAATGAATTTTTCCGGAAGAATTTGAGAATTTATTTAACAAGAAATCCATGCTCCGAAGTGAAAAACAAAGCAGGCCGAGAAGGAAACATTCGTGTAGGAAGGGTGCAGAGCCATTCTGCAAACTGCTCCCTTCTGTAGACCTTCAATTATGGAAAAACAAATTTGTACAAGAGGACAGGTATTCCCTGGCAGGTGTGATTTAAGGCCTCTGATGTGAAGAGCACTCGTAGTGCAAAAGCCTGAGCTGTCGACCAGGTCGCGATGGTTTCAATTTCTCGGAGGTAAAAAACAGACGAAGAGCCTTCACAAAGGACATGCAAGGACAGGAGTAACACAAAACGTGACATCTCGAGCAAGGAACACGACAATTTACATGCAAAGGAAAAAAAACAAACCCTCTGGCTTTTGAACATGATTCGGTAGCGTCGAGTTATTTCGAGTCAAAACCAAGAGGCGAAAGAAACGATGCCAACCGATGTTTGGCCATGCTCGTTAAAATTACAATTCGTCCAAATTACAATTAGAATAATTACATCAAAGAGGGCACAGACAAGATGTTCTTAAATCAACTTCACAAAAAAGTAAAAAAACTCTGGAAATTCACTGACCTTGCAAAACTGAAAACATTCAAAATCAGTGTTGCTGCTGTCCAAGTTGCAAATTTTAATCTAATTTATTTGGCTTAAAAAAAAACAAGCAAAGCAACTAGTACCAACAGTCGTAAAAGTGATACGCTGTAACATGTATACAAGCAGCATCGTCGTGCGACCGTCGTTCGACACGTGCGCCTCGAAGAATCCCGAGAGTGGCGACAAAAGGGCAGAGAAATGGAGTAACAACGAAAGTAGAGCTTCATAGAACTTGGTCATAAAACATTAAAATGCTTGAAATGTTGACCTTAATGAGTCTTCTGCTTACATTACGAATATTTACATCCTAATTCCAGACCTCGCGCACGAGAAAGCTGTCAAAACACCGCTCGACTACGAAATGGTGGCAGCCCGGGTGATCGTGGTGATGTAGACTGGCAGAGCCATGCAATGAGGATCGAACTGGTGCGAACTTCTGCTGTTGCTGCCTCCGTTGTAAATGTGACTCGCCATGGCAGTGGACGTACCGTCCGGATGTTCCCCTCCGACGAGATAGATCGGACGAGAGTTCCTCGGCGAGTAGACGTTGGCATAGATTCCCCCTCCGTACATGCCGCTCGCAAAAACGTGCAACCTGCTCACGACATCGATCATATCTATCGTCCTTGTTCTTTCTCTCATGGGCAGAGCGAAGGCATGATGATGCACTTGATTGCGAACTTGGAGCAAGAAGGGGTGTTTGAGTTCGTCCCTGCCGGTGAAATGGTTGACCAGGTACTTCTCCAGTTGACTCCTCTGGCGGACCACGTCTGGAAAGTCGATAAAAAACCTCGAGCACATGTACTTGTTCAATTGTGCCATGGATTCGGGGTCTGCGTCCCGATAGCCACACGTCCTCAGGTAGCAGTACTTGAGGAGTCCTCCTCCCCTAATCTCCTCCGGGTTCCGAGTCGCTATGAGTTGCATTTCGAGGTGCTCCAGAGCGGAGTTGTAGTCGCCGTAGACGCTCTCTACGAAGACGGTGGGGTACAATCTGGGGAATATGTCGAAGCGGTACGTATCCCTGAACGTCAGGTACTCGGAAATGATCAGCTGAAACGAATCGATGCTGAACTCGTACTTGCGTTTCATTCCGTCCACGAACTTGAGCTCAATGCTCCTGCCCGCACTCCGTAGTGCCACGAGACTCCACAAGTCGTTTTTGCTATTCTGCACCAACACGTACTTCTGGAAGTAAGATTCGGCCAGTCTCTCGTAGTTCGTGTTCGCAGTCCCGACTTCCTCGGACAGCTCGTCCTCCAGGCACTTCAGGACGCACAGTCTCATCTTGTTGTGCCTCGCCCGGTCTCGGGCCGAGTCCAAGGAAGGCTCATGTTCGGGCACGAAGTTGAACAAAATGTCGAGGTCGTTGTACGTTTGGCACTTGCTGCCCCCGATCACGACGCTTGCGGCACTTCCGTTTATCCTGATGTCCTTCAAAACGAATCCGCTCTCTTCCAGTTTGGTCTTCAACGACGCAATCAGGTCCTGAGGCTTGACGGTGATCTTTGGCAAGTCACCCACAGGCTGAACAACGTAATCCATGCGAACTATCTCTTCCAGTCTGACAACCTGATCGTAGGTCAGTTTGTGGTAATCATTTGAGCCACTTGCTGTCATTTTCCTTCTTAGTTGAGAGTCAATAACTGCTTAAAAGAAATATTAAATTATTGCTTGTTTTATTTAGAAGAGTTATTAAATTAAATTCTACAAATATGTATTTTAACAAACAAGGCTTAAATTGTGCCAAGTTTTGTCGTCATGTTTACTTGCTAAATATTTAGCGTTTTAGAGATGGTAAATACTGTACTTACCCAATTGAGTTATTAGTATCGATTGCCTAACAAGTATTAGTGCTGGATAGTCACTGAATAGCAATGATTGGGAACTGTTGAGGAAGTTTGGAATGTGAAATGTTTTGTGATATAGCAATAACTTAGGGACACCTTTGGGCAAAACGATAAGTACAACCATGCAATACTATATATTATATTATTTGCAATAATATGCTTAATTATTATTATAAATAGTAGCCTGTAATGCATAATCATTTTATTGCGAGGTTATAAAAGATTAAATCTTAGTAAGTGTTGAAAGTATTTAGCTGCGCGACCAAGTTTGGTCTTACGATAAAATCGGCCTCAACGCAAAAATCCTATTCGCGAATATTCTCGAACAACCGGTAAAGCTGACTACAAACAAGAGCGCATAATATCCAATGGACGAACGAAATCTTTCAGAAATTTTCCATAGCTACCTGTCGAAAACTTCATCAAAATAAATTGACAAAAAATAGGTTAGACCGCAAGTTTCTATATCACTTAATCAATAACTAGAATGTCATAAGTTACAGAATGCTCCAAGCATTGCAAACTGCTAGATAAACTTTTATTTCAAAACCTTATTTTAAAAAAAAATTGACATTACTTCATAGCGGCGTAATAATACAAAAACAACTCGGGGATTAAAACCATGCCAGTATAAGCTTCACAAACACAACTTAAACGATGAAATTCGACCGGCAAATGGGTGGAATGTATTATAACTGATCAAAATCGTGAAAAACTCACAGAGTAAAATCCAAGGAAAGCAGACGAATTCTCGTGAAACTTTGGCAGAAATCGACAACACGGGGTTCCGAACGGTTCTGTTTTTGCAACACGAGTGATATCAGTAGCCCGCTTGTACTATAGCCCCAAAACAGTGCATGCGCATGTGAGGAATGCGGCCCTAGTTTGAAAACCAAGCAATTTAAAAAGGTGTGTTCGATTCGCGATTACAGCTAGAGATAATGGTTATTCTTTAAATAAAAAAATTAACAAGCTTTTAATATCAAAGATCGGCTCGAAAACAATCGCAAGATCTCAAGAGTGCTTTTTCTGTTTAGTGTCGTCGAAATAGCTCTCTACGATGGTGAAATGCAACAACTGACACATGACATTTAGATTTATCAAGCTGATTTGATATGTTGACGTAATAAATGATTCATACGATATGCGAATAAATTACAGCTACAAAAGAAGCTCGTAATTGCGGGTATTGATTAAATTGATTTATATATGGATTAAATACTCAATATAATGCGTAACATTTTATTAATGTAAAAACCATCGACTTATTATTAATATTTCTGGATTTTTCTCTTGCTTCATTGTGTCGCAAATTGATGCATGCAAATTTGCAATATACCGGCTATCAATTTTGTATGTGAATAGGTCTAAAAATTAGGTTAACAAATAAAATAAAACATAATTTTTGGCCATTTCGTAACGATTAGTTTTATAATTAATTAGTTTAAACATCCGATAAATAAGAATGAATGTGCCTTTCTTATTTCCGTAAAAAATTTTAGATGAATTATTAATTTAAATGTTTTTTTAATTTAAAATTTTTATTTATAACAATTTTATTTTATAAAATATTTCCACGCAGTGGAGTTGTGGTAGTCATGTAGTAGCCTATGATAAGGCCAGGAACCATATTGAATTTTGTTTATTGTCTGCATAATTTCGGAGTTCCCAGCAGCTTAATTCATGTAATTCCAAATTTGGTTGATTCGTCTTCGCTTTTATATTTTTGATTTGTTATCTAGCTATTAATTTTCGTTCTTTGGCACCTTAACTCAAGAGCTGCAGAGATGGTCGTCGGCAAGTACCGCGACATTGCTATGTCTGTCTAAAAATACGAACACTAAATTAGGATCAGTTTTCAATTGTCACCATTTTATTATTTTTTAGAAATTTGAAAGATGTCAACCAGCATTTCACAGCAGAAGGCCATCGTCGAAAGCTTGAGAATGGAGTGTCGGATCGACCGACAACCTCTTTCGAAAACTCTCAGAGAAATGATTCAGTACACTGAGCAGCACAAAGCCAATGATGCCCTCATGTGTGGCATTGACAAGAAGCTCAATCCCTTCATTGAGAAGAGCAGTTGCATTTTATTCTGAGTCGCCTGATTTTGTCATCGGCCGTTACCACGATCATGTCCTTGCTCTAACTTCCTGTGCGATTTATAAAGAGGAAACAAATCATATATCTTTGTTTTGTGGGCAGATTGTGAAGGCTTTCGATTTCAGAATGGCTTAAATCAACTGCAATGGATATCTAATTGTCGATTATTGTAACCTTCGATTGGAAATGACAATAGGAACTAAGTGTTGTGTTTAGTGTTGATCTGATAAGATCGAATTGATGTTTATTTTTTTTGTTGCTGCAGCTGGGTGTCCGTCGACGTTGGAGCCATTCAAATTTATACATGTCTTCGTGTGCTTTGTTTCTGAACACAGTCATTTTTATCGTTTTGTAGTTTAATTCGATTATTTATTTATTTACTTGCTTGAGGCACCCAATATAGTTTGGCCTACGTTGCCCACGCAATGTTCGAGGTGTTTCCACCGAGTTTTTCTCGACTGTCCTCCTTCCTTTGAAGTAGAAATTTCGTACAATCTCCAGAACAGATTAGTTTGTCTTCTATGGTTGCCTTAAAGGGTGTCCTATTGTTATTATCATCATTACCGCTAGGTGGCTTCTAAGAATGTTATAATGGTAATAGACGATTTTTTCATTGCTTCGATGTGCTATGATTGCTGGTTGAATTGCATCGGAGCGGCCGTGGCTGTGCATGCTCGCTTTGAAGGAGGCTTATGAATCTGAAAGTTCACTGGACTTAAACGTGCCATCCATTGAGGTCAGCAGCTGGGGCTGAGGTATCCGAATGGTCTTTAATGTCTTTAAGCTTAGATGTTAATAAAATTTCAGTTTCGTTGATTGTGGGGAGAAGTTGTTGGTGACTTATTTATGGGTAGGGCGAGCAATCTTAAGTGTTAAAAAGTGGTGAGGCTTGTAAAGTTGTAGGATGTTGATGTTGTGGGAAGCCAATGCTTCTGTATATATGTGGGGCAAGTGTTTCTGTCATCAGGAAAAAAAAGCTATGCCATTTTAAATATTTTAATTTATAGGCAAAAAATTGTTTGAAGTTAATACTATATCATAATAAATACAATATGACTATTTATGACAAGAGTGTTTAATAATATTCCTAACGAGATCCCATTTGTAAATATTTTGACAGTTGGTCGGGTTTTACAGTAATTTTTTGATTATTATGAAGCCGAGGGCGCTGTTTGTGAGCTTTTTTGACGGCAATGCAACGAATTTAATAAAGAGTTAGTAAAGATGTGATTTTGTTAAATCTCGTTGCGAATGTATTTGCATGTACAAATACTGAACAACAGAGACCCTGAAAGATTCTTTTAATGTTTTATGCAAGCATATGTTTAAACATCGATCTAAAATATGTTTTAATTTGCAAGTGAAATACTATTTACCTTGACTTTTTGCGAAGTAAATGCCTATTAAAATGTATTAGGTGCTAGGTATTAGGTATTTAGGTGCTATCTCAATTTTATATTGATTCTGTCATTATTTACTAAGCATGATTCTATTACTTTAAAGTTAAAGACAAATTTTAAATGTGTTGTGGCTGTTAGATCGAAATATTTGGATGTGAATGATGTTGTTACTCATTTTAATGAATGGGGTGGTGCAGGGAAAACTGTTTTTATAACCATCATCAAACGTTTGTTATGTATTTCCAAGATGAGTAATGAGTATATATTTTTTATAAATTAATTGTTTCTTAAACTCAGGTGTTTTGTCTTTTGATGCATTGGACCTTCCACTGCAAACAATAAGTGGAAATATCGTGTCGTTTCCTTACGACCTCGATACAAAGTATTACACAGCATCAGTTGACCTATGCACTTTTGACACAAACAAGGTCAAAAGGGATGACCTGTGCAAGTCACTGGTTGAAGATGTGCAGAGGGTTGAAGCCTTTGTTGCTTATTTTAGCACCAACGAGGTTGTTTTCGTCATAATTTAATGAAAATGTTTATTTTAATTTCGGTCATTCTTGCTATTGGACATCCTATTGCCGAGTTTTTCATCACCAACATCACCAACGAAGCTTATGTAGTCTCATAACCTTTTGAAGTTTTAGGTGGTCACAGTTTTTGTAGTTGGAAAATTTTCAAAACAACAACCGTGATCATCATTATGTATTATTATCAAATCACTATCACCTGCTTCACAATTAACATCATCACCATTTGTACAGAGGGGTAGTTTCCTTCAAGCAGCAAAATGTGCAAGGTTCATGAAAGAGTCAAATTCGAATGTCAAAATTCTCGTCTGTGATAGCTGCCTCTCCACAGATGGTGAGTAATCACCATTAAGATTACAGGATAATAATAATAAATTATAAATTATGATAAATTAGTAATAATTGTTTTGTTGTCATATTTAGTTATGTTAAATGCTATTATCAATATCGACTTTGTTGAATCTAGCATGTCATAGCATGTATTATGACTTTTGATTATGATAACTAATTAAGTTAGAGTCAAATTCAAACCTCATGATCACCTTCATCATTACACCATCATCATCATCATCGTTATCATCATTCTTATCGTTGCTGTTGATTGAACTTTGATTTTAAAACAACCCAGAAATGTCGAGGCATGAGATTCTAAAGTGGTGCATCGAGAATGGATTTGAACTTGTCGAATTGCACGACGGTGATGAAGAAGACGAAGACGACGATGACGATGATGATGCAGAGGAAGGTAGCAATCACGTCTTGCTTGCATAATTATGTCGTCAAAGTGAATAATATTAACGATCACATGTTTTTGAGTTAATGTCAGAAAGCGATAATCATTATCAATTTATCAGCAATTTCATTAATTGCAGCATTCTTTGAGCACTTACGATGAATATAACATGTAACGAATGCTAATGGTAATAGTAATAATAATTATAATAATAATGATTATAAAGATGATAATAATAATAATTTTAATTTTAATAATTAAATTCGGTTTTAGCTTATAATTTGGGAGGCTATGGTGAGAATGAAATTGTTTTTTCAGACGACTTCAGAGAAACAAAAGGAGTTCAGAGAATCGTTGAAGCTTTGAGGTGCAATTCTTGGTCCAACATGGTTCTTAAAGGTTATCTGCCTTTAATTTATTTTGTTGCTGTTATTAATTCTTCATTCATTCTCTCACCAATACATGCCCAATCACCCAAGTTGAGATCGTCGCGTCGTTGTCGTCATCATCGTCATCGTCATCATCATCATCATCATCATCATCATCACATCTTTCATATTCTATACTATCATCATCAACACAACTGACAACACCAGACAGGTCAACGCACATGAGTCCTTACATGAGAAAACTGAGGGATGAAATGACAGAATCTCTAACCACAAGTGACTCCGATAACAACAGTAGCAACAACAAGTGCAACAACACTCCATCTGATTGCAAGGACAACACCATGGTGGAAGAATCTTTGGAAAAGTTGAACATTAAAGGCAGCGAGGTCGATGCTGGGAAAAACAACGACACAGAAGATGATGATTCAGAAGACAGTGATGATGAGGATGACCCATCCAAATATATGGGTAAATGCTTATTAGAAGTTAATTAGAGCTTAATGTTACAAAATATTCTGGGAATGTTTTGGTAAAATATATAATTAACTATCATCTTGTCATCTCAGTTAGATGGCGATAACGAGTTTTGAACTTTTCTGAACCCAGGTTGCGACGAGAAATTTGAGAGCCTCTTCAAGAACATTCCACAGATGAGAGGTCAGTTTTTGTGAAAGATTTAATGAAAGAAAGACAATTAAATAAAAACTGATTATCTGCGTTATTCAGGTGTTCAGTTATAATAATTCCATCCTCATGCTATCGGCTGTTAATATATGCAACTATTAATATCTGCTATGATATGCTAACTAGAAATTTGTTATCTTGATTACATTCAATGCCCATTTATCATTGTGTTGTTGTAATGGATGTGTGATTAACCGACCATTAATTTATTAGCTATTAATGTTATTAATTAATTTATTGCAGAGGAAGCATCGTCATTGCCATTTGAAGAGAGGAAGAAGTATGCCGAGAATGTGGTGAAGCAGTTCTGGTGTTCCATAGGTGGTGACATGAGTGAATTTGATGAGGACTGATCATCTATCTGTCTGATGATTCTAAATAAATTGTAATTTATTTTTTTAGCTTTTTTGACCTTTTATTTCCTACTTTTTGTGATTATTCTATTAATTAGAAGTTATTTGTTGATTAAGATGCTCTCAGAAGTTTTATGCTAAAAACTTACACATTATAAAAATTATACAATAACTTAAAAACCCAAATTATTCTTGTTTTAATAATCTCGCCTATCATTGTGAGAAACATTCAGGAAGTAATTTAGATAGATTCAGATTTTTTCAAAGTATTCCCGAATCATTTGGAGGGATTAGCTAATAATAAACAGTGATGATGACGTTGACATTATTAATTATGAATATTCATTTCATAGCGTTTTAGTCTAACTTTGGGTAAAGCTCTACTGGTTAAGATAAACCTGTTAAAGTCAACTGAGAATCAAATTACAAGTGAAATTGTAAGTCACTTTGTGATTGAAAATTGATGGCTCATCCGTTGAATTTTCACGGTTATTACGACACAACAGTTGGTAATTACGTAACTACTTGGTCAAAGCACCGAGCAGAAGCAGTCTAGCAAGTCCAATGAGTTGAACTTAATCATAGGCCATTCTCGATCATGTACTGTGCTGTGTCTTCGACGATGCGGGCACTGGCTTCTGGATAAGAGTCGTAGGTTGCTATGAGAAGGCAGGATCTCGTGCGCACTACCACGCATCCGCCGCTCTTGTCTCCATCCACCATGCAGTAAAGAACACGTCCGTCTATCATCTTTCCAGGCACGTAGGTTGGAAAATCTGGTCCCAGTTGGATGAAACGCTTGAGAAGGTTCTTTGACCGCCCCTTGAAAGCACTCACGAGATCTTTGATGGCTACAGAAAAGTCCAAAGTCTTAAAGTGAACTAGTAGTAGTAGTAGAAGTAATGTTGATAATGTTTGATGGGAAGCATGAATTTATTTAGCTATTTAGTCAAACATATAAGAATATTGGTAATAACAACAATCATAGCAATAAAACTAGATATAATTGATGTTAATATTGTTACTAATTGTAACTGTGGGATAAACACGCTCATGAAGCTGTAAAAAGGGGTGTGAGAGTTTTCAATTGTCTCATTAAATTTGGTTGGAACACGAAGTAATTAGTTCATAGGATTTGTTCTCAATAACAGATATAAACAGTAATTTATTGTTATGTCGATGAATAACGTATAATATCCAAACCGCTGATTGTTAGTGTAGTTAGCTAAATAAATCAAAATGACAATAAACGTGACTCCAGAAAGTACTTGTACTTCTAGGCCACGAATCGTGTTTAGCTACCGATAAAGGGTTAAATTATGCTGGCTAACAAACTTCCTTGTGCAGACTCATGCGTAATCGGTATCCTGTTTCCTGACTGTTCTGGCTATGCAGAATATAGTGATGATGATGATGACAACGACGGCGATGGTGATGAAAGTAAGATGAAATTCTTGTTGTCAAGGTCAGAAGTTTGAAACACAAAGAAACAAGTTACATAAGGAAGTGTACTCGCTTAATGTCTCGCATGTTTTAAAGGACCGTCTATTTAAGAAACACCTAAATGCTATCGAATTCAAAACTAGTGATTTATGAAAGGCATAAAAAGTATTTAAAATGGTGGATTTACGTTTACATCGTACAGATCGTACACTTACAAACTGGGTCAGGCTGGAAAGTTTCAGGCACTACGGCTCTGACTTTACCATCAGGGTAGCTGACAGTGATTGCTGCGGTGACAGTTGGGGCACTATACATCATGTTCCTGATAATGAGCACATCTCTGGCGTAAGGATCTTCCTCACCATCTGAGTCGATTTCTTCAAAACCGTATGGATGCTGTGCAGTAATTTGTATTACAAACTGGCATGAGTAAATAAAAATTGCAATAATTTATCCCATTTTCGAGAGCGTGATTATAAAAACGCTATCTCACGTGATTATGATTGACAACAAATCGTAACGAAGACAGAAGTGAATTCGTTTGCGATAAATTTCATTAAATCACAATAAGTTACCCAATTATTTCATTAAATCGCAATAAGTTACCCAATTATTTCATTAAATCACAATAAGTCAACTAATTATTTCATTAAATAAGTTACCCAATTATTTCATTAAATCACAAAAAGTCAACTAATTATTTCATTAAATAAGTTACCCAATTATTTCATTAAATCACAATAGGTTATCCAATTATTGAAGAGAATCTATGAACAATTACGAATTTCTTGATGCTGTGCAGAACACAAGCTAAATAATTCCAACCTGGCAACATCTGAATATTCCACCACCCATCTCTTTGATGTTTAAACATAAAAATTAAAATAGATAAGTAAACCGAGATGATTATTTTGTCTATTGACTAATTATAAACCATAGTAAATAGTTACTACAGATGGAGCATCAATTAACAAGGTAAAGAGACGACAAATAAAGAATCACGCTAAGAGAAATAAGCCTCGTAATATAAATATCGAAGACAAGCCGAAAGGCGATGCAGGAGTTGCATGGATAGAGCGAAAACATAATCAAGCTTAAATAACGCAAAGCACCCTTACTTTATAAAGAATAACACAATTTTCCAACAATATATGATTCAATAATTACAAACATGAGGTCCATCAGGTGGGATTTGACGTTTAAAATATTAAAAAATGAATTGAACAATGATAATATCGATGTTTAAAAAATATCGTCATTCGAAATATCAAAAATATACAAGCCTCAGTGTCAAGGCGAAGGACGCGATTTGATCGATTCGATACTGGTCAAGCAATAAAACATCATAATAGTAGTTGAAATTTAAACGACAATTATTAAGCCATTCTACGAGACCAGAACAGTTGGCCGATTAGAAAGGACCAAGCGCATTGAAGAGGGAACGTCGGCTGGGAGTTGTAGCGTGCTCCTGTAATCCAGCTATTGGAGGCCGGATTCGGAGGACGGTTTGAGGTCGGGGGTCCTGAGGCTCGTCGTTCTATGTAGACCGGGTGTCCGCACTAAGCCCGGCATCAATATGGCGGCTCGCGGGGA
>JAJTWR010000323.1:0-157500 GCA_021613335.1 Whitmania pigra
AATCCAAACCCTAACCTAACCTTAAAATTGTTAATCCTAACCATCGTTTTGGAATGATCTTAGAAGACACAGAAAGCGTCTAACCCTAAGCAAATATCCTTTTATTAAAATTACTAGAGCGATAATATATGATTTATCTTGAAAAAACTTCTCAAATGGTTTTGAAATTCTCTCGATTCTTAGTATTACTTGTTTAAGCAGTCAGGAATGAGTATATAAGAACGAAAGTGTCTTTTTCCAATGTTTGCAAACCGTAATCCCACCATAATAAATTAATTTCCGTTGCAACATGCATTTAATTTAACCTAACCTTAATCCAAACCCTAACCCTAACCTTAAAATTGTTAATCCTAACCATCGTTTTGGAATGATCTTAGAAGACACAGAAAGCGTCTAACCCTAAGCAAATATCCTTTTATTAAAATTACTAGAGCGATAATATATGATTTATCTTGAAAAAACTTCTCAAATGGTTTTGAAATTCTTCGATTCTTTGTATTACTTGTTTAAGCAGTCAGGAATGAGTATTATAAGAACGAAAGTGTCTTTTTCCAATGTTTGCAAACCGTAATCCCACCATAATAAATTAATTTCCGTTGCAACATGCATTTAATTTAACCTAACCTTAATCCAAACCCTAACCCTAACCTTAAAATTGTTAATCCTAACCATCGTTTTGGAATGATCTTAGAAGACACAGAAAGCGTCTAACCCTAAGCAAATATCCTTTTATTAAAATTACTAGAGCGATAATATATGATTTATCTTGAAAAAACTTCTCAAATGGTTTTGAAATTCTTTCGATTCTTTGTATTACTTGTTTAAGCAGTCAGGAATGAGTATTATAAGAACGAAAGTGTCTTTTTCCAATGTTTGCAAACCGTAATCCCACCATAATAAATTAATTTCCGTTGCAACATGCATTTAATTAACCTAACCCTAATCCAACCCTAACCTTAAAATTGTTAATCCTAACCATCGTTTTGGAATGATCTTAGAAGACACAGAAAGCGTCTAACCCTAAGCAAATATCCTTTTATTAAAATTACTAGAGCGATAATATATGATTTATCTTGAAAAAACTTCTCAAATGGTTTTGAAATTCTTTCGATTCTTTGTATTACTTGTTTAAGCAGTCAGGAATGAGTATTATAAGAACGAAAGTGTCTTTTTCCAATGTTTGCAAACCGTAATCCCACCATAATAAATTAATTTCCGTTGCAACATGCATTTAATTTAACCTAACCCTAATCCAAACCCTAACCTTAAAATTGTTAATCCTAACCATCGTTTTGGAATGATCTTAGAAGACACAGAAAGCGTCTAACCCTAAGCAAATATCCTTTTATTAAAATTACTAGAGCGATAATATATGATTTATCTTGAAAAAACTTCTCAAATGGTTTTGAAATTCTCTCGATTCTTTGTATTACTTGTTTAAGCAGTCAGGAATGAGTATTATAAGAACGAAAGTGTCTTTTTCCAATGTTTGCAAACCGTAATCCCACCATAATAAATTAATTTCCGTTGCAACATGCATTTAATTTAACCTAACCCTAATCCAAACCCTAACCTTAAAATGTTAATCCTAACCATCGTTTTGGAATGATCTTAGAAGACACAGAAAGCGTCTAACCCTAAGCAAATATCCTTTTATTAAAATTACTAGAGCGATAATATATGATTTATCTTGAAAAAACTTCTCAAATGGTTTTGAAATTCTCTCGATTCTTTGTATTACTTGTTTAAGCAGTCAGGAATGAGTATTATAAGAACGAAAGTGTCTTTTTCCAATGTTTGCAAACCGTAATCCCACCATAATAAATTAATTTCCGTTGCAACATGCATTTAATTTAACCTAACCCTAATCCAAACCCTAACACTAACCTTAAAATTGTTAATCCTAACCATCGTTTTGGAATGATCTTAGAAGACACAGAAGCGTCTAACCCTAAGCAAATATCCTTTTATTAAAATTACTAGAGCGATAATATATGATTTATCTTGAAAAAACTTCTCAAATGGTTTTGAAATTCTCTCGATTCTTAGTATTACTTGTTTAAGCAGTCAGGAATGAGTATTATAAGAACGAAAGTGTCTTTTTCCAATGTTTGCAAACCGTAATCCCACCATAATAAATTAATTTCCGTTGCAACATGCATTTAATTTAACCTAACCTAATCCAAACCCTAACCCTAACCTTAAAATTGTTAATCCTAACCATCGTTTTGGAATGATCTTAGAAGACACAGAAAGCGTCTAACCCTAAGCAAATATCCTTTTATTAAAATTACTAGAGCGATATATATGATTTATCTTGAAAAAACTTCTCAAATGGTTTTGAAATTCTTTCGATTCTTTGTATTACTTGTTTAAGCAGTCAGGAATGAGTATATAAGAACGAAAGTGTCTTTTTCCAATGTTTGCAAACCGTAATCCCACCATAATAAATTAATTTCCGTTGCAACATGCATTTAATTTAACCTAACCCTAATCCAAACCCTAACCTTAAAATTGTTAATCCTAACCATCGTTTTGGAATGATCTTAGAAGACACAGAAAGCGTCTAACCCTAAGCAAATATCCTTTTATTAAAATTACTAGAGCGATAATATATGATTTATCTTGAAAAAACTTCTCAAATGGTTTTGAAATTCTTTCGATTCTTTGTATTACTTGTTTAAGCAGTCAGGAATGAGTATTATAAGAACGAAAGTGTCTTTTTCCAATGTTTGCAAACCGTAATCCCACCATAATAAATTAATTTCCGTTGCAACATGCATTTAATTTAACCTAACCTAACCCTAATCCAAACCCTAACCCTAACCTTAAAATTGTTAATCCTAACCATCGTTTTGGAATGATCTTAGAAGACACAGAAAGCGTCTAACCCTAAGCAAATATCCTTTTATTAAAATTACTAGAGCGATAATATATGATTTATCTTGAAAAAACTTCTCAAATGGTTTTGAAATTCTTTCGATTCTTTGTATTACTTGTTTAAGCAGTCAGGAATGAGTATTATAAGAACGAAAGTGTCTTTTTCCAATGTTTGCAAACCGTAATCCCACCATAATAAATTAATTTCCGTTGCAACATGCATTTAATTTAACCTAACCTTAATCCAAACCCTAACCCTAACCTTAAAATTGTTAATCCTAACCATCGTTTTGGAATGATCTTAGAAGACACAGAAAGCGTCTAACCCTAAGCAAATATCCTTTTATTAAAATTACTAGAGCGATAATATATGATTTATCTTGAAAAAACTTCTCAAATGGTTTTGAAATTCTCTCGATTCTTAGTATTACTTGTTTAAGCAGTCAGGAATGAGTATTATAAGAACGAAAGTGTCTTTTTCCAATGTTTGCAAACCGTAATCCCACCATAATAAATTAATTTCCGTTGCAACATGCATTTAATTTAACCTAACCTTAATCCAAACCCTAACCCTAACCTTAAAATTGTTAATCCTAACCATCGTTTTGGAATGATCTTAGAAGACACAGAAAGCGTCTAACCCTAAGCAAATATCCTTTTATTAAAATTACTAGAGCGATACTACATGATTTATATTGAAAAACTCGTCAAAACGTTCAAGCCCATTGCATTTTGTTTGGTTATCCCTATCATCGACACCCATTTTCCGAAGGCAATTGTTGTTTATTTTTGTCTCACTGGTCGTCTCTCATATATACATTTTATCAAAGCATCAAATATATTCATATATGTTTATATCAAGTAATTTTATATGGAATTTATTCAACATATTATTTTGATTACATAATTAATTCAACAGTATATTTTTTTCATATTTGGTTCAATTTGTCTGCATATAGCCAAAAATTAATTTTTACGTTCAAAATACATGAAGTATTTTGTCATATTTTATAGAAATTTCTTTACAATAAATATGCCCACAAATTGTAGGGTATCCATATTTTCTCTATTTATGCGCCCAGAATCAGTCTTGTGGGATCTATGTTTCTATCCCATGTATGTGTACTTTGATTTCTCATGCTCTTGATTTTCATTGAATTGTTTTTGCATGGAGGTCGTCCACTCCTGACAAAGGTCAGTTATGTGGATCGAAACAAGTCGAGCAAATAAAATATTAACTAACAAGTATTTTTGTTTTGTTCAACGGTTTCCGACATGAATAGTTTTCGCAAGTGAAGGCTTGGCAGTGCGAAAGCACTCACCCTAACCTGCCGCTTATGAAACTGTACAAGGCTTTTTATTTTCATTCATTCTAGCCAAATAAAACCACAAATGTTAGTTTGTCGAACTAATCCAAAGAAAACTCAAAAATCTTTAGTATGCCAAAGATTGATCAACAAACAGATTACACAATGAAAAGCTCTACAAATAAAGACCCATTAACACCAACCACATCCAAAAAAGGCATTTACCCAGTCTTCCATTGACAAGAATCATCAATTCATTAAGATGAAAATAAACATTCTCTGACATTAATAAATCAATACATTTGATTGGCCACAAAACATGTATTTTAGTACATTTTTCTTTAAAACTTTCACAATTTTTTCAAAAAGACACGATCTTCAAATTTTACTGATAGCTATATTGAAATTATAATGTTACCATCTGCATGTTATCAGTCAATTTTTTTATAAAGGAAAATCAGGCAGTGACTGTTGCCATCATGAATCCTCATTAACTCCTTTTTGATAATGAACTAAGACCAAATGATTGTTCTTTTAGAAAAGAAAGTGGTTAAAGAGAAAAGGTTTTTATCAGCTCGACAAACGAACTATTGGAGAAACGGAATCATGATATCCGTCGAGCTGAGAGTCAAACTTGGAAGGCCGATGTTTGAGCGATCCTTCTTGAAAGTAGACAGAATCATTGTATAAAGAATTACTGGACATCCTATAGGTGTGAGGGTTGGATTTGCCAAACATGTTATGGATTGTACTGTACTGAGTAATATCACTATTTTGATTGGTGTTCCTCAAAACTTTGATGATGCCCTGCGTTATCTTGAGGAACCAATAGAGGTTGATGATGTCTAGGATAAGGCATGAAGATATCAGTACATACCAAATCTTACCAAGCGAGTCACACTTTTCTGAACCATATATGCTGTATACCTTCAGGAGAGATTGAGAGATCAGATGGGTCATACTCAGTTATAAGATATGAATACATTCATGATCAAACATTTTCTAATGCAACTTTATCTTAAATAATTTGTATATTTCAAATATCATAAGCAATAGCACAGTGACACTTTATCAACAATCAAAGCAATTTTGTTCACTGTAAAATTATTCTAAACTTGCTGGGGTTAGGGTTAGGAAGGTTAAATTACTCTAAACTTGCTATAATTATAGTGCTTAAAAAATAATTATACTTATCAAATTAAAAGCACGGCAACTTAACGCTAAAAAGTGAAGTAACTACAAATAACTAATATTTATGTTATGCAAACAAATTTAAAACCGTCCAACCTTGAGCCAATAGAAGGGAACACTGACGACCCTCACAAAAAAAAACATGACCGTCATAGAAACTCCATTGAGCACCACAGGAGGAGAATATTTTTTATAGCCTAATACATCCAAGAACCATCTACAATAACAAACATATAACAATACACATTAACAAATCCATACATAGAATATAGTCCTCATCATCATAACCATGAAAAACATCCAACAAAATATATTGCATTCACATTTATTCTGCCAATTTTATGAGTGCCTCACTTGCTTAGGATGTGAAGGCAATATATGCAATCAATATTAACACACCCACAATAATTCAAAATCATAATAATAATTTAAAAACAAATTACAAATTACCTTTTATTCACAAATGGTGTTGAAAATTCTGCTATGAGTCTGACATTGGCAAACCAAAGAAGAGCTCCATAAGTCTAGCAATGAAAACATATTAATACATTAAAAGCTCTTGTTCCTGCATGTCATGGAAAATACACATATTAGCTTTCATTGTCACACTGGAACTTAGAACCTCATTGATCATCTACTGAAATGACTGATTATACC
The DNA here is from genome assembly GCA_021613335.1 of Whitmania pigra. Taxonomy (NCBI): domain Eukaryota; kingdom Metazoa; phylum Annelida; class Clitellata; order Hirudinida; family Haemopidae; genus Whitmania; species Whitmania pigra. The sequence continues at coordinate 6,036 of JAJTWR010000323.1, forward strand.
AAGCTTAGTTTCTAATGCTTATCGTGCACCAACAATGGTTTAATTCAGAACAAGTTATAGTCAAATTTAAAGAAAGAATTAATAAGCATTGCATACGAATTTGTACACTCTAACAACTAACAACTGCTAATTAAAAATAATAATAAAGTCAAACCATGGCAAAGCAGAAGGCATAAATGGAGGCAGCATGATGGAAAAGGAAAAATATCTCCCCAATTTCTGAGTAGTGGAACAATACAATCAGAACATCTACAAGAGATATGAGCATTCTCATGCAACCAATCACATAATTGTAAACCACATTTTATACTATGCAAGTAAATTCATTTAACGTGATTAACAAACCTGAACACATATAACCAACAACAATGGCACAAGTCATCCTGACCAGATCTGACTCACCCCTAGTGAAAAAATGTATTTCCTTAAATTATCTAAAAAAAATTGAGTCTGTAAAACTGTAACTGCAAACCAAATTGGATCAAGACTGATGTCATCTTCATATATTAGACAATAGAGACAGAGCATGCTTACCAAGACGGCATGCACAGACGAATTAGTCCTAAAAGTTTGAAATGATTAAAAGGTAGCTTAACAAATAATCAAGATTGCTAAATATCTGTGTCAAGAATCTGCTTGTTACACACATTAGCAAACGCACAAACTCCAACCTAGAGCTCCATTCCACTCGTTTCGGATTTGATAGGTTTTTGAATTCTGGTATGAATTTTATGGTCAGAGAAGGATTGAAATACTTGTACAAAGCTAGAAACGAGGCGCAACTAGCGGCTGAAGCATAATAATACCTCAGGCTCATGATCGATTCAATCCCGCAGACTCCTGCAGATTGTTTAATGTTTGACTTGCCTTTTCAGTCCAACTAATCACCAGCACTAAACACCTATGCAGGAAAAAGAAGTGGATCTATCTTCAACCTATAAATATCTATAAACGAATAAAGTTAATGTCTAAATTTGTTATATTTTAATCATTAAAATTATAAATTTATAATTGAAATAGATGTGTAATGTATCGTAAATTAAGCGTTAATTTTTTTAATTAATGCTAGTTAAAAATACTTTGGAATAATTTTTTTAATAATGTAATTGTATACATGCGCAGTTATTGTAAACTATTCAAAAAATTACGCGCTACTCGAAAAAGTTGATCGGCTTAAACCTTTGCTAGATTTACATTTATTCTTGCTAAGATATGAACAATTTGATGGAAAACATTCCTCCTGTTGATTATGCGGAACAAACTGGAGCTTTACTTCGAAAGATGAGTTTCCCATCAGGTGTGCTTACTAGTTCAAACTTAAGCGAAATTTCGTGCACAAATGTTTCAGCATCTCCGAAGGTTCGTTTCATAACTCTTCCAATATGTTAGCAAGCTTTCTGATGGTTCATTCCGTATATGTATCATTTTCGTGTGACAATCATTTTCCATACATATCATATCCCATATTTTGTGTACGAGAACGAATGAGCCGTCTTAATGGTTTACTTAATTGCTAGTGAGCTGTTGAACTGTTTGTACTTTTATTGTTACTGGATAAATTGCTAAAATGTTGGCGTTTTCAATAAGTCAAAGTCAGTTCATTGTTTTTATATGTTATGCTATAAATGCAATCTTTTAACAAATTGCTATTATAATGTAAGTAGATGCATTACTACTATTAATGCATTAATGGAAGAATAATTATTTTTCTTGATTCAGACATGCAAATATGCTTTTTGTTGTATTGAATTTTAGTCTGAGTAATTTAGTATCATTTCTCCTCAGTTATTACTCTTGAGTGAGGAAAGCAGTTTATGTAATGTCAATGAAGTCTCTCAGATGGATGCGGCAAAACTTCGACTAAATGGGTATAAGTAAATTCATTTATGGTAGCGTACCTCGGTTAATGACACTCGGAATCAATTATTTAATTACAGTTTTTATTTCATTTCAACTTTAATAATACATTTCTAACAGTTCTGTGGGTATTGTTAGCATCAGTAACCAGGACAGAGATGGTGTGAATATTGCAGAGTATGTGGATGTTGCAGACACTGTACTTTTACAGGAGTCAATTTCTGAACAGGCTGTTGCCTCAGAAAAACTTATTGATGTTTCAATCTTTGAAGAAGATTTGACTACAAAAGTTGAAGAATGTCCAAAAATGGATCTGGCATCTGATATCGATGCGTGTTTGATGATGATGGAAAAACTACGTGTGGCAGATACGCCCATAAAACATTCTGTGACTTGCAGTATTGCAAAGAAGCCTGCAAAGGTGAGCAGTGCTTTTACCGAGACTCGTCATGAAAAAGTGGGCGATGAACACGAAGTATCTCAAGATAAAAGTTGTGTTCCTGCTCATGAAATTATTTCTGAAGTCATAACTTCAGGACAAACAAATGAAGTTCTATTGGCAAAAAATTTGGTAAATGACATCAAGGTCAAAGGGTCACCAGCCATAATTTCTGAAACAGTCATAAAGTCCAAAAATGAAGCTGTTTGTGAGGTGGAATTTTCTGACAAACGGTTTGACTTGCCATCTTGTTTCCATGTTAATTCTGAGCACACTGATCAGACTAGAAATGAATACAAAGAAGCACTGGAGTTAAATAGAGGTAAGAAAAATAAAATTCTAGAATTTGTCAATCCAGTGGATTAGTGGTTTTAGTATTAGTTAGAGTATACTTATGATATTTTAACGTGTTTGCATGCATTAGGACATTTGGAAGATTCTGACAACTGGGATATTTTGGAGAAATACTGTACAGAGGTTGGCTTTGCTTGGGCTTAAGTAGTCTACTTTTTTCATGACTTCCATTTCTTTAGGCAGAGCAATCTAATCTAACAAGGCAATCATTGTATGTTAAATTTGATCCTCTGGTGGCTAAGGTTGTGGCTCAAGGTAAAACAGAAGAATTTTTATGTAAAAATTTGAGGTTATTCAATTCATTGAAAACTACTTTTTCAAGGCACAGGGTTTCAAACTGAGTCATCAATCACCACAGTTACATCACCACCTGAAAAGTTAGAACTTCAGATATTTTGTTGCATAGTTATGTCTGTTGTTTGAGTCTAATTTGGTAAATATTACAATATATTTTAGTAAAAACTTGATTAATGCTGGAATATCTGAAGACCTATTATTTATGGATACTCCACCAAAGACAGACTGCCACATTAGCCAAACTTCCCTGAGTGAAGTTGATAAATTATTTTGTACTACCCCAAGATCAGAGATGCAGACAGTTAGTCATTTTAAAAAATGTTTTTTTTTTAATTTTTAGCTAAATTCCTAAGACACTGTATTAGGTTTTATTATCTAAATAATTAGATGTAACCTAATTTCTATTCTTGTGCATAATTATAAGGAAAATAGCAATAATTTGGATGTAGTTTGGCTTCCTATGTGGTCTTACTTTTAATTTGAAGTAAATTCTATTTTGAAGCACAATATGATATATAATTGCTTGGAAGCATCTCAGTTGCTAATATTTATTTATTCATATTTAATCCAATTATGTTCAAGCAATGTTCACATTAAAGTTAGAATTATACTGCTACTCCAGGGTGTGTCAGTCAAGTTTGGAGTGGGCAAGAATGCTATTGAAGTACTTAGATTGCATTTTTGTTTTGAAATGTTTCTTTGTACAATGCCATTTCTTTTTAATCATTTAACAAAGCTGAGATTTAGATAAAGATGGTTGTTCGGAATACAACTTTTTTGGCCTTCTCTAACATGTAATATCTTCTTTGTTTAGGTTCCCCAGTACTCACCTGCTGACATCATAAAGAAATTCAGAGAATGGGAATTTAGCTGTCAGGCTCAGCTGCTGCAGATGGATAGAGAATGGGCACTGAGATTTGAAGTTCTAGTCTGTCACTTTGTTTTTTAATTGATTTATTTACTTTGGGTGGTATTTATTAGTCAACACTTCCAATGCTTGCCAGAGTGATTTTTATTTAAGTAACAAATAGTGTAAACATTTTGTAAGAAAGGGTTAGAGCAATCTCTCCACAAAATAGTTGGCTAACATGACTTGTATCTTCATCAGAAAAATGAATTTTCAAAGAAGGAAGAGAATCTTAATGAAGAAGTAAAGAAATTAAATGAGGAAATTTTTTATTTCACAAATGAACAAGAGGAGATCAAGTAAAATAATTAAATAAATATAATTACGTTTTTGTGCCAATTTGTTGATAAATTTCTTAATTTTTAAACCTGGTGTTAGCTGGTTTGTCTAACTTATTTTGGGACTCATGATATTATTTGATTCACCTCTATTCCTCTATCGACTTTAATGAAAATGTTGACAGAGTTGCCAGGTCCAGCTATAAAGGCTTGACAGAGCAAGTTCTTGGTTAGTTTCTATTCTGAGAATTTCAGGATTTCTATTCTAAGAAATATTTTGAGCAAATATAATTTTTAGTGTTCACTATCAAAATGTTGTTGAACTATTTGTGACCATTGAATTCGAAATTTTCTTAATTATTAAACTTTCCTAATACTAGTCTCCTCAACCATTTCTAGCTAAAAGATTGCAAGAACAAGAAGAAGTTACAAAAGCAGAGGCCAGACTCATGAAAGAAAGAGACCAGGTGAATTATTATTTTCACTAACATCTCTACTAATATGAATGATTTTCATGAGTGTTCATCTCATGCAGGCTATTGAGGACATTCAGGCAGTGGAGGCATCATTTGCAGAGCTCCACAAAAGATACGAGAAGCTCAAAACAGTTGCCAAATCCTTCCATGAGGTTAAGCACGTTTATTATTTGAAGCCCTAATTGTAGTTTGGACATGTTATACTGCTGCAACATATTATTAAGTTGCAAAATTACTCAATGTTGGTTGCAGAATGAAGATATCTTGAAGGAATGTATCATTGAGTATCAAAACAAGTGCAGGAAAAGCCATGGAGAATATCGCACATTGAAGACAAATGCAGATGAAAAGTTGAATTGGTGAGCTGCTGTTACTATTTTTGTTGCATAATGAATGTATCTTCAAAAATTCATTAATATTCTGATAGTGCAAATGAAAAGCTGGCCAAAATAAAGAAGACTTCAGATGCTGAAGTAAGCATCCTTCAAGCATCTCTCAGAAAAGTAGAAATGCAAGTCAACAGTCTTCAAGCAGCCAATGAACAGAAAGTAATTCATTCGTTTTTTCCAATCACACATTCAAAGTCTTTGCGAAACGCTTCAGCTCGAGTTCTTGCAGCTTTTAATACCATATTATATCACAATGGTTGATACTTTATGACCGGGGTTGGATTTGCATCCAAGAGGGTTCACCATTTTGAATGAACTAAACATTTCAGACGAAGGAGAACGAGGAGCTTACAGCCATTTGTGACGAGTTGATTAAGGCCGGACGATAAAAGAGAGAAGAAATCACTTGAAAATCTGACATTTTGTTTGGGTTTAGCCCTCATATATCCAACCTCTTCTGCTGTTGAAAATTCTTTATTTATTTAAAAGTTCTAAAATGTTCTGATCAAAAACATCAGAAATACAAAATAGAATTTTGAGAAAAACAAATAAATTTAAAAACTGAGTTCACATTTGGTTTTTATTACTTCCATTTGAGGAAAAACCTATGACTCATCCATGACTTCATTTTCAAGGAAGCTTGGCATGGATTTATGGAGTGCCCCATAGCGTTGAGTTTCAATAGTTCTGCATTGGCTGGACTGAATGAGGTCAAGTAAAGTGTCATCTGCAAATATGTCAATAGTTATTACAAGTACCAGCCATTTGACATTTGCGTCAGTTTCGCAATTGAAGTCGAAAATGATGTTTATTCAAGTATGTACTGCATTTGCTCAATTCCACACTCAAAGATAGCTCACAATAGGTTTTTACCATCAAATGCTGGTTCTGACATTTCCATTGTCGCCAATCCTGAAGCTTTTGCACTTGGAGGACTGGTGCTTCTCATTGCCCGCTGAGGTTTTTTCCAATCGGAGTTATTTCTTTTGATCAAGCTGAGGAGTTTTGGTTTGTTACTGCTCTGAAATTCTGGTTTCAGGAACTTTTGTCCTTCAGCACATATCAACTATAGAAAAAATCATTAATCGTTAACTTTATATTCAGCTAGTCTGTACAAGCTGTGGTGAGTTATAGTTAGGCTTATAAGTCGTATTTGTTTCAGCGAGGAATGCCTTTGGCATTAAGACTTAATGTTTGAACATTTTAGTCTTAATACTAAGTAAATAACGGTAACACCACATTTCAACATACCTTTCTGAAGTCAAATGTGATACACTTATCGAATGCCACTGCATCCAGATTCTTTCCAAGAGATGCAAGCAGAGAATCTGGCAGTCTCTCACAAGTTGACAGTGTGTGACCAGTGCCACAGCTGGCTTGGAAAAAGTCTAAAAAATATATTTATCTGAAATATGGACTATAGATATTTAACATAGAATATTATCCATGCTAATCTAAATTGTTCATTTGAAAATTCACTATTAGGTGAGTCCATTATTATTATTTGGTTCGAATGCCAAAGATCTACACCTTTGTGATAAACAACGATGTGTTGGCGGTCCAAAACATCCACCATTGTGTCGCTGCTCAATCGATGACCTAGACAGGCCTGTCGAATGATAATGTTTCCTAAATACTACCAAGACATAATTATAATATACAAACTTTGAACATAATTTCTAAGTTTGTTCTAAATTGCTTTAAAAATTTGAGTGCCACCATTTATTAATTGATGTCCTTCCAAAAATATTAAGTCTGTTTCAATAGAGTTATTGGAAAAGTCTTTTCAATCAACTAACAAATTCAAAGACATGAGTTTCCATTCCTGGGCAGTGCATTCTCAGGACAGGTTCCATACATTCTCCAAGACAAGTCCCCATTCTGCTTTTTACAATGAGTTTACTGTGGAGGAGATCTACTCTGAATACAGAGCACCTGATCATTTCCAGATTTGAACAACAAAGGGAGACCAGCTGCTCATCCACACTGACTGTCTTTTATAGTTAATAATGCAGAGGATAATATTTCCATTTTTATGAATTGTTAGGAATAAAACACAATTTGTACGATAAGCAATAGCAATCAAATAAAGAATAGGACAGCATAAGATTTTGGAATAAGGCAAATGCTTGACTGGCTTACCAACCTGACCAGTTAATGGATCCACTGCTTCATAAGAATTGATGCCAGGTTTGATTTTATCCTGGTGCATCTCGAACACCTCTCTTAGACTCATATGAGAGGCTTTGATATCCTTGAATGATATGACAAGAGACTTACCATCAGGAAAACTGAGTGTGAGCTTCTCATTGATCTGAAAGTGCCCAAGAATGGAACAAAATCAATTTATAAAACGTGAACTATTATAAAACGGACCTGTGGCCTATAAATATCATGATAATCCCTAGTAAATCCTTTCATGTCTGGAATAGTGTTAGTCTTTGTAAGTTTTCCTACAAGAATATATATGATTAATTTGGTAGAAAACGGGAAAATTACACAAGATCAGAAGGGCCACAAATTACAAAGATATCGATGCATTTCAAAAATGATGATCTAATATTTTATTATTTGTAACCAAAGGCTGAAAATAACTGATTATTGGTTAATAATTATTAAATTAAATAAATTTTTAGAAAAATATTTAATAATAAGCAGACTTTTCTGCCAAAAGAGTAGAGATTTCCCCCTCTTTGTCATTTTCTGGCAATCCTACAAAAAATGCAAATTACCATTAGGTAGCAGACATAAATTTATTTCTTAAAATTAACTTTAGATTTTTTCAAAAACTGATGGGTCAATTATTAATCAATAACGCAGATTAGCAAATATCATTAAAAGAAAGAACAAATAAAAAAGTAGACTGATGTAAAAAGACGATGGGGAACAATGCACAATCAATCACTTAACTCAAAGATGCTTGTTAAGCTGATGTAGTAAATTGTTACATTGGTAGAGTGAACAGGCAATTTCATTATGAAGCAATGCTAATGATAATAAGTACTTTACTTATTCAATTTTTAATATTTCTTTTGTTATTTAATATAAATTCAAATAAAACCATCCAATAATGAAAATCATAACAACAAATAGTTACAATAACAATTCAAGATATATTTTTTAAGCACCACAAGCCTAAACGCTTTGCAGACATTACAGAAAATCAGAAAATAAAAGCATAAGAATTTTAACAGAATGCATGCCTCCGATAGTTCTAGTCCTTCAGAAAAATATGGTTTTCCTTCCAGTTCTGATATGACGGAATTCTTATAGATATCTGACTTCTTGAATCTTGGGTAAATGTCCTGTTTCATGAGCAGGTAGATCTGTGATGATTAAAATTAACCATTAAACTTAGAGAATGAAATCTAATGGCTAACAAAATTTAAAAAAAAGATTTTAAACAGTATGATTCTTTGTTCCAGGCAGTATCTGATTATTTTTCTGCCAAAGTTGCTTAACAAATACACATAAAATAGCTAAATAATAATTAATATAACCACATGTTTCTGAGCTGTGTCAAAAAGATCTGGTGATGCTCTTATAAGTCCACTCTTGACCTGGATGGAGATCTCATGGTCAACATTGATAGGATCGACTGCTCCGGTGGAAAAATGCCGATAGTATATGTTCCGTGCTTCCTCCTTCCTCTGTTTATCAGAATTGATAGAAATGTCATGTTACACATATGGTAATGATGCTGGCATTATGGATATATTATGTAGTATTAGCTATAAAGGCAAAACATCAATGTCATTCTATATTCACTATTATAAAGTTCATATTATCAAGGCTGAACCTGTTCATCAGACATTTGTTTATAATCTTCACACCTCTTCCAAAATGTCATGTTTTCTATGCTGAACTCTCTCCTCAAGAATTCCTGAAAATTACACAAAAATCACATGTGAACTTATGTTAATAGTACAATAACTGAGGCAATCAATTTTTTATGGAATAAAAATTTTTTAAAAACCTCACATTGAAAAGGGTAAGCCCCACAGGATCTGAGAAAAGATTCTCAAATGAAACTCCCCACATGGCAGCTCTGCTTGAGTCTATCCTCTCGATCAGAGGATTACGTTGAGGTAAAGATGGTGGCAATGGTGGCTTTGAATAATTTGAAGCCAGTGACTGTTGAGTGATAACATCAATTGTAACATTTGAAGACATTTCTTGAAGCACATTGAATTCCCACTACCAGTTCAATAACAATATATATTAGTCAAATAATTATCTAACCTCTTTTGATAAGCTCTCTCCAAGTGCGTTTTTTGACACAGCAACCTACATTTTATATGTAAGTTGAGTTAATTTTCACATATACATTAGGGAGTTTGTTTAATAATATAATTTTATTATATTTTGATTTGATTTGGAATTTTACATACCTGCTTCAAGAATTTGGAAACCCTTTGCCTCTCTTTTGGAAAACTTTGTGAGTGAGTGTCGTGTGGAATATTCATTGTCCTCAACAGATCCACATTTGCAATTTTGATACATTCATTCGCTTTATTCGGTTTTCTCCAATCTCTCCACCTATTACCATTCAATGCACCAACGCCAGAATCTGAGTCATAAAAACACATCTTTTCATTGCTATTATTTGTACTCTTAAATCCTCCTCGTCTAGCCTGACTTCCGTTGTCGTTATCCTCTTCCTCCTCAGAAAATGTGTCAAGTACGGGTGGAGTGGATGTACATCTCTCTTTACAAATACTAGTGGAAGAAAATGGAGTTCTTTGATCATGGAGTTTTCGTTTGAGTAATGAGGTTTTCTTTATCTGTGCTTGAGAGGCTTCTTTGGTGGAAAATTCATGTTTTGAACAATTTGAGTCCATGCTCCTAAGATTTTTATTCATTTCAGACAGAAATGCATCTAAAGAAATTTGTAGCTGCAAGTCAGATTTCTCAGGAGCCTGATTTAATGTCAAAAGTGATTCCAAAGAACTTCCTCTCCAGAACATGGATGAAGGAAAGGAAACAACATCTTTGAACAGGTCTCCACCAAATCTTGAAGCAGAATAAACATTGACATCAAGAAACAAATCAGAGAGTCGCTTGAATCCAAAGTGAGATTTTAAAACCATAACAACTTCAGAGAGGTTGGATGGAAATTCAAGACATTTTCCTGATTTGAGATTGAAATGGCACTTTATGCCAAATGAGCCTGCAATGTGGCAATGAGAGGTATGATCAGAAATCAAAGTATCAGTCATGAATACATGACAAACAAAAGTCATCCTGTTATTTCTACTTTTTCCAAAAATGTTGTATTCCTTTTTGTTTTCTGAGAATTTGTTATAATATCTCCGATCAAATCTTGCCATGAGAGCAAAACAACTCTCACTGATTTCCTTACAGTTCCAAAGTTGAAGACCAAATAACTGGTGCTGGTAAATAATCTTCTTTTTATTATATATGAACAACATGCCATTAACATTCATTTTTAGAAGAGCAAGACTTTTGGAATGAAGATGGTTTTCACTACTTAAAGTCAGTCTTATCCCAGTATTTATGCATTCTTTGACTTTTTCACAAAACTTGAATTTTGCTCTCAAAAAAGCTTCATTGTTGCTGCAATTATCATGTACGGTGTCCAAGAAAAAAGAAAAAGACCCCAATCGGAGAACCACGAAATTTGTTGAAGCCATGAAGTTCTCAGCAGTGATTTGAAGGCTATCTATATGGTGTCTTCTGCATCCAAATTATTTTTAATGATCATTAAATAACCAATGCAAGTAATTGAATTATGCTAAAAGTTATTCTTATAGTAATACAATAATATTCCATTCCCCACGATTGTACATTCATAAGTTAATGTTAAGTTTGCAATTACTGTCTTAATAAGCAATTAAGAAAATCCCATTTAACACCTAGCAAAAATCACCGCCAGTAATACTAATTCCGTTACAGCATGTATCAAAATTCATTTTAAAAATGCTCTCAACCAAGGTGAAACTCCTGAACGGACATAACTGTTTACCTCCAATTCGAAGTGGCGATTCCAATCCCGGTTTCGATTCGAACTATAACGAATTATTCCAAACTCCAATAACTAATTTTGGACTTCTGACAAGCCTAATACCTCTAGCAAAGTTTATTACGAAGATAAAGATTATATGGGATGGGTTAGGGTAGCTGCCATCGAGCGGCAAGACGAGGAAGACACTGCTTCGAATTATCGCGGGCAAGACGCCATATTCAACAAAACATAAGTAGTGTAATTCTGAAGTAAAGAGCGACTAATAATAAATATCTGACAAAAGTAGCTCTAACTGCAACCCCAGTTAATCAATTAAATTTCAAGCCATAGGCAATTCATGAAGAGCTGCATAATGTCCTGTAACATTATGATAGATTTGTCTCTCAATGTCGAGCAGCAAGCCACTGGCTCCAATCCTGAACAAGGTTGGATGAGTCCATTCATCTCCAAGTTCGTCTTTCACAAGTGAAAGCCACAAAAGAGCATCCTTGGCATTTCTTATTCCTCCTGCTGGCTTGAACCCAACCTGAAGTGACAAAAAAGAGGATCTAGGACAAATCACTCTATTTGTTAAACTACCAACCTTCACTCCAGTTTTTTTGTGGTAATCTCGTATTGCTCTCACCATGACAAAAGCTACTGGTAGGACTGCATTAACCTCCTCCTTTCCAGTTGACGTCTTGATAAAATCAGCTCCTAGATATTAAAGATATAAATTTGACTTTAACAAATTTTTTGTAATCAAAGCTCAAAATAGAAGGCACTAAGCAATAACTTCATGCTATTACTACAATTCTTTACATTTTTTCAAACATTCTCAAATTTAAAATAAATTCTGAAGAAGAATGTATTTCAAAATAATCTGTCTACATACCTTACAAATAAAAATCACTCATACATAAGCAAAACCAACCTGCCATCATAGAGATGATGCTGGCCTTATAAACATTGGTTAGACTTCCAAGATCCCCAGTGGCTAGGATGACCTTCATATGTGCCTCTCCACATGCAGCTTTCATCTCCTTCACTTCATCATAGACACCTGGTTATATCAATGTATCCAAAATGAAGAAAGAATTATTTTATAAAAATATTTTATAAAACTGTAATGGCAAGTCAAATAAGTCAATAAAACTTTGTAAAAATATATCAGGCTATGTTCACTGACACTCATCCTATTTGCACCTGCTGCTCTGAAATACCAAATTCCTCCCAATGATCCTGACAGTCATCAAATGCTACTTAGACCATGACACTCCACCCTACTCTTTAAAGTGATTATTTTGAACAGATTGGCAATTTAAATTCTTAATGAATCAATAACGAAAGGGAACAAGCCTTTCCAATTTCCAGCCAAGGCAAGATGTCTGTTGAGGACAACATCAATTTCTGTGGCTCCCTTCTCAACCGCAAATTTGATCTCCGTGAGTCGAGTAGAAAGGGGAGTTTGGCCTGCAGGGAATCCCGTAGCAACTGACAAAAATTTAAATAAATCAAATGAAACTATACATTTGAAAATATTACCACAAAATCAAATGTTGAACATGAAAATGTACATTTTTTTAGTATCAGTTTGGAATGTCAAATATGCAGTCAAAAACAAAAGCTTACCAGAAGCAATAGCAATGTTACTTTGCTTGAGAAAATGTTTACATTCTTCCACTCTATTAGGATAGACACACACTGCCCCACAGGTGATGTCTACATAACATTGCAATTACATTACAACTAATGATTATATTACTTGCACAATTTGACCAATTTTACTCACTGAGATCCTGGCACCCTATGAGTTCTAATAAATCTTTACCGAAAGGCCACTTGGCTTTAAGGCAAAGTCTTTGTACATTGGTGGCAGTGTCATTACCGGCTAATGTTGTCAAGTCGATACATCTGGTTACTCTAAGTAGCCAAGCTATCTATAATAGTGATAAATAGCTGTTACATTTTTTATATTATACATATTAGACCAAATTTAAAACCTGCCAATCCTTTTTGACACTTCGTCGACCAGGAAAAGATTCTGCCCTTTTCTTCACAGAAGGAAAATTTATATTAACATCTTTGATCCAAGACTCATCTAAAGATTAAAAAATTGAATCAAACTGGCAGTAGCATATTGGTCGTCATTTTCGTGTTTTCTTGTAAATAGGAGTATCGTCTAAAAATAGCTGGTGTTATTTCGAAACCAAGTTAAAAGCAAATCACACACCGAACTCTATTCCCGGATTCGCTTTCGTGCCCATGGCTGCAACACTCTAAACAAAAAGCATATCAAGACACTAGCTCCCTGCCCAATCCGTTATCAACAATTTTAGACAGGGTGTCGACATTTACGATAAAGTCTTAACTTTGAACTTTAAATGTTTTGTTGTCCTCTTGCACACAAACACTCAAGTTGCATTTTATCTTAATTAAGATTTCAGATTTTTTAAACCTTCCATTGAAGATCGTACAAGATGTCTAACAGATGAAAGTTTAACTCCATTTCTCTATCAAATTTCCCTACCAGAAATTATTTCCTTTCGATTATTTTCTGCATATAATGGGTGTAAAATTTTTGCAGAAAAAAGTCTTGGCTCTGTTAACAAAACCTACGATAAGGGTGCTTCTGCGAACGACTTAATATTACTTGCTTGTTACTTGCACAACTAAAATTAGTAAATAAACTGATTCAAAGACAAGCATAACGTCAGTTAATGACACCGCAGCTTACACAGGTAAAGTGCAATACAAAATAAAGTGTAACTATTCAAAGAATGCGCAGCAATTGAAAACCTTTCAAACTACTTAGAATATTATTCCCAGAATTGACCCAGGTAGAGGCCCGATACAGAGTGGTGGTGGAGGTCCACTAAGCCTTTTTCCTGCTGCCCATACTCTGACAAGAAAAAAGGATCTTTGTTAGGTGGAGGCCAAACCCGACCATATCTAGATCCGAATCTGATTGTTCTAATAAGCGATTATAAAAAATAGATTATCACGAATGCTTTAAATGTTGCAAGCTGCTCGCAATTCCATAACACGCATACAAATTTAGGATTTTTAACATAAAAGCATTATTTAACATATTCTGCAGATAATAACTGTCTTCCAAGTTTAGATAAAGCGATAAATCACCAGAGTAATGGCTAAACTGATATTTCCGAGTTCTGTAAAAAGTGACATTTAATGTTTAATTATAAATGCTAACAATACGTTAAAATAAAATAAAAACTAACAAAACTATTAGCTTTGATAAAACTAATGTTGGTTTAGATATCAATACAATATAACGTTTTATGTTTATGTAAACAGATTAGGCGATAATAGAAATTTTCTGGGGTTTTAAATGCTTGGTGATGATGTTTTTATTTTAGTTATTTGATGTGTGAAGAAAATGTCAAATTATTTAGATGTTTTTGTTGGCAACGAGACCTTGATAGATTCGGACGTTTATCAGCTTTGGCTTGATGGTCATACAGGCATGTTATTCTTGCTATATTATGCTTACATTCATTTCGAGCAATGTTTTGCGAAATGATCAAAGCCTAGATAGATTTCAGGTGTTTGCATGGTCAAATGCCATTACTGATTTGTGTCTAGCCGATCTTTTGAGTGCATTAAATGCGAAGTTTCTTTATTAGAAATAGTGGTATTGTATTACTTATTGTAATATTATTTTTGTTATGTATTCTAAATAACTTTATGATTCTGACAAGAAATGAAATTTTTAATTCGCTCTACCATTTATACCATATAAACATACTTTTACCAGAGGACGTTCTTGCGATGTGGGCTGGGTGCTAAAACTACGCTTTACTGTGATATTTAAACCACATACAGGAACACAGCACAAAAATGAATGAATAAGTGAATATATGAATGAGCTAACCTGCCTACCAATAATTCATTTTCTTGATAAATAAGTTATGATTGATTATTGAAATGCTGGGACATATCAATTAAAACATTAAATTCCTGTTTCATTGAAAGAATTGCAATTTTTGTGCGTAGCTGAAGGGGCAGCTAAAATACAACAGAAGAGAGGAACATTACTTCAGTTTGGGGCTACCTTTGAAATGCTTCTGAATGACGTTGCTGATCAATACAGGACCTATAAGCTGTTAGAAGACTTCCTAAAGAATCCACAGGAACTGTCTTCACAATTGAAACTACAATTGACCCCCGAAATGCAAGGACAACTTATTGAGAAGTTGGTGTGCTTAAAGCCATTTTTAAGCATCTTGTTATTAAAATGTACATTAACATGAAGATTTATATATAACCACATTAATTGGCAATCAAATGCACCAGCTTGGATACTTACAATTACTTTAATTATGATTTACATTACCGGTATTACGATCATATTAATATTAAAAATTTTTAATTCATTACCTCATCTTGTGTTCCCGGAAACCATAAATGCTGGTCGACTGAGTTAGGATAAACTGGGCTTATTTTTGAGAATAATGGTTATGCATTACAAACTGCTACTAGGGACACTAACTTTGAAGCAAAATGACCATATGAGCAGTTTTGCCCTAAATCAAGATGTCTACGTTAAACTATAGGAACTAGTAAACCCATCCAAATTGAAAATTAGAAGACAATTCACCTCATTTGTAGATATGGCATAAGAAGAAAATACTCAGCTATTACAAATTATTAAAAATCTTTTTGATAGTAGTTTGTTTGATCCTTTCTGTGTCTCAGCTTTCTTGCCATTAATGCCATATCTTGTCCTGAATCCTGAATAATTCGAATGATAAAAGGGGCATTAAATTAACTTAGAATAATGACCGAAATGTCTTATTCCAGGCTTCTTGGTGGGAAATTATGTAAGGTCAGGCAGGGACAGTGCTTTCTTCAGGTTCAACTTCATTGAGACAAGCATCATTGTAATATACAATTTCACATCTAAAGCAACAAATTCCTGAAAAGTCATATCTGGAGGAAGAAGCTCTTTTTTTCAGCAATTTATCCTGTTAATGGTAAATTCCTAAAGTGAGCTGAGCAGCACCATTAAATTACTTTGCCATTGACTTCCTCAAACTGACATTGTCTCTCCTTTATTTGTTTGCTTTGATTTCTTCCTTCATTTTCCAATTTCATTTTAATCTCTTCTTTCCTTCCAAGGACATTTGATAACTGGTGTTGGCTAGCTTGCTACATTTTGGGATAGAATTAATTCTTTCATAATTAGAAATTACCTCAGTTTTATTTTCCAATGGCAACAAGTGTCCTTTCTGAGAATTCGTTGCTAAAAATCTACTTAAAATTGATCTAAAATCGCTTAAATATGTTCAAAACAGGAAGTTTTAAATCACAATTCCAAAGACTTGATATAAAAGAAGATATCAACCATCTTTGCTAAAAAAATTGTGTTAAATTAAACAAATTTTTGTATTGGCAAGTTTTGGAACTATTTTAGGCATGCTGTTATTGAAATTTGACAGGTTAATTTAGCATTGTCATTATGGGTAAAATTCTACGTACAAATAAATTCTTGTAAAATGTTCATAAATACAGTTTTCCTATATCAAGATGTCCATGTTGCCAGTTTTTATGGTATTTTATTTACATGCTAGATACATAGCTAATTAAGGATTATATTTTGTATAGATACTACAAATTAGATCCAGAGATTGTGAGAGAATTCTTAGGTAGGAAGCTTTCAACAAGACTGAGGAACTCCCTTGATGATATCAGCGAAAGGCAGAGGATCTCGATGCGTAGTTGTAGGAGGCAGGTAGGCACATTATGCTAAACAATTGTTGTGGATTAAATATTAATTAGTTATTTTAATGGATGATGACAAATTAATTTACCTTCAACACAAGTTTGAGAATGTCAAGAGAGTGTTTAAAGCAGTTGAGGATGCTCCTGGAAGTCTCATTGACAACATTGAATCAAATTTTCTTCTGCCACTGCCTTTGGCTCAGTGAGTGACGAAACTCTCGTTTGATGATGTCAGTAATACATGATACAATTTTATATTAATAGTGAGCTTCAGTTCAAATTCTTGATTATGATAATATAATTTTTTTCAAGAATGATACGTGCACTCAGTTTTATAAATTCATTTAATTTGTTTGCTCTAGACAGTATGCAGCCGTTGTTTTTATCACAACCAACCGGTTTGATTTGAACAAGAAGAAGTTATCCTACCTTACGTTCATTGATTTTGTGCATTGCGCCAACATTATCATGAACAGTTGGTCTCCTGCATCAAGAGGTTCTTTGATCACTTGTTAAGATTAAGATTTTAGGGACATCATGTTGTCAATAGAGTGAAATGTTATTCTATTGAAAATATTCTAGCTATTATTATATTATACATAAGATATGCTTGCTTGAGAACAGGGTGATTGAGAACATTATTTATTGAATGGAATACATTTTTTCTCAGATACCTCAAGGGAATTAGACAACAACGATGCTGATCTTGACAGAGATTTTTTTCAGGACATCAAAGATATAAAGGTTCTTTTGGATAAAGAGATATTAGAGGAACATAAGCAGTGAGTTGGTTATTATGTCAATGTTTATGCATATTGCATTGATCCTAGTAAATGAGGAATTGTAGGTTGATGTTAGACATTGTAAAACCAAAAGTCTCTCCTGATGTGGTCCAGGGATTTGAAAGCAACTTTAAGGTTTGTTTAATTCTATCAATTGGAGGATCTAGAAAGCCTTGCTGGGGGACAATACTGGATCCAGCAGGCAGATTTATGGGGGGGGGGGGCAGTTACCAAAATTTGCATGCAAAGTTGTAAACTATTGAAATAATTTAAAAAGAATTTAAATTAAAATGGATTTACTTAATTTTTCTCATATTTTAAAATGGCCCTCCTTGTCCCCTGAATTCACCACTGCTTCTGCCTGACAAAATTCTTCATATGGCTTATTGGTGTTATCGAGTTATTGCCATGATAACATAAAATTTCTATTAATTACCAGTATTACATTGTATTAATATTATTGCAAAAAGCAAAATATATTATGATTTATATATCTGATAAATTTTAAATGTCGATTATTTGATATCTTACTTGAATTTTATTTGCACTATCTTTCCTGTTAAATGATAAATTATTTGTTATTAGATTCACTCAAAGGCCATTATCATGATTGGGGTCAATCTCATCCACAACAAGGAACTGAGGGAGCTTTTCTTAGATCTTTTTGAGAAGGTTTGACCCTAATTTTTTATTACTATTGCTAATACTGATAGGGATATTGTTGATACTACCCAAAAATTGAAATATATTGATAAAAATATCCAAGTTTTGATTCAGCTCTGTGAATAGGGGACCCTTACAAAATATTGTTGCAGGACCATTAAATGCTTGGAGTTAAGACAAAGGATGTTTTAGTCCATATTCAAAATGTCTTTTTTGTTTTTCATAGTTCTTGTGGTTGTGGCTGCTTTATTCTGTCATCTTGTTTTCTGAAGTGTCACATGTAGAGAATTTGCACAAACGTTATCTTCCTGGATGTTCTATAGAAACAAACAATAATTTGAAATTTAGAAATCTATTCCATGTTGACTGTAAAATAAGTTAATTTAGTTAAATAAGTTAATATATAGTTAGTAATTATTTAGGTTATTGAGCCATGTAGGAGCTTGAACTGGACTAAGGACGAGGTGCAACTATTCTTTTCTTCATACAAAGAAAGTGCTACAAGCCTCGACATTTTCTCCAGGTCTATCATTTGATTGATCCTTCACTTGTTTGTTGATAGCTACATTCTTTTGGTGGTCGTCTGAATGAATAACCAGTTGATTTCTTTAAAAACATCTCTACTATATTAAGAGAATTTATTAACATTTAGTTACAACTTCCATTTAAAGATCACCCAAGTCTTTACAATTACTGATGACATGGGAGAGATATACCAGCACCGTTATCAACTGCTTAATTCAAATGTATCACTTCTGATGGTGCCAACTCAAGACAAGAATAAAGGCAACTTAAAATGATTTATTTTTAGAAATGGTTAATTTAGCAGAGTTTTTAATCAAGCACTATATTTTAGTGATTAATTTAATTTTTATTAGTACTTAATACTAATAATAAAATCCTAAATCTTAATGAATTTATCTATATAAAACTACTGACCTACTAGGATCAATTACAGATATGCTGGCCACTTTTTCATTCAAGTTATTGTTGGACAAAGTTTATACTTTCAAACCTTGTCATCATTAACCTTGTAATAAATTATTTTTAGTGCTGGAAGTGATTTATCTGGATCACAAACTTGATTACTCGATCTTGGATGTCGTTAGCTCTCAGCTAATGTCTTAAGAATTGTTGTGAAAGTCAGAAAACTGTATAGAACATTGTCAAACCTGATAATTGAATTGAATTTCATTATTTTATTGTGACCACTACTAATAATAATGATGGTTTGTCATAACCTTTCATAGCCTGAGGTTGTGATATCAGGATAGTGCTTGTCCACTTCATCTAAGGGTTCTGAAAAATACCAATGTTATGTTTTATTTATGCATAATTTTCTTGTAAAAAAATCTGGACAGGTCACAGTTTCTTATGCAATTGTTTTTTGTTTGAATTTGTTTGGTAACAAGTTGCAGTTGATAATGGGATGAGATACTAGGTTCTGCATATGTGAATTTTTTAATGGTCAAGATTTCAAGATTGCCAATAATTTTTGAGTGCCATCACTTTATTGTCTTTGCTGTATAATTTGATGTTACTCATTAGTTTTGCAAAGAGTTCAATGCTTACTGTCAGCTATTGCTATTGCTCCAATGAATGCTTCAGGAATTTCAAGAAAGACTTCAACTGCATAGTTCAACCTATCAACTCTGTATATTCTGCATATTATTATCATTAATATTATTATTCAATTGTATTGTATCGCATTGACATTAATAAGGGAAACGTCGCTAAATGTATGTGCCTAGAGCTCATGTTAATGTTATTTAGTCTGCATTGCTAGAAAAGAGGGGAAATATTACTTGTCACTTCTGTTGGCAAAGTAAAAATGGCGTTTTCCCAAAGCGGAAGAATATATCTGGCCTTTAGATTTGAAGAGGGCCTTGTACTTTCTTGGTTGGGATGCTCGACAATGATAAAGGACACTGTCGGTCACCATGTAGATATCTCCATCTGTAAAAATAATTGCATCGACCAGCTTCTGTCACATTGGCAATTAAGCTAATATTATGAAATGAGTTTGTAAACTGTATTATATTAAACAACTGGATAAATAATTCTCTCCGAAATCTAATAACCTTTGATATCAATGTCGAAAGACTTAATTTTGAGCTTCCATTTACCGATTACCATGTGTCGTCCCTCCTTCATGTCATATTTTTCAATCTTCGACAGATATTTATTGTCAATTTGTGCCAGAAAGAACAGACTTTCTCTTAGGAGCGAGAATTGACTGTCATGAGTATATTACGAACGACAAGGTCCAAAAACTCACCTGTCGTAATTATTAAATCTGATTTGTTTTATCAATTTCCTATCCAAGATCTTGAGGGAATCGACGAATTCGTCGACAACGATTCCGAGGGACAATTGAGTTTGATTTGCATAAATAAATACCATCTCAAGGGGCAACTTGTCGAAGGTACTGATGTTGTGATCTGCAAATTTATGTTAATTCGTTATTTCATTAGCATGAAAATTCACCTTAATAGTTTCATGCAGGTCGTTACTACGCATCCCAATGTTGTATTTCTAATCTCAAAGCTAGTCGAGCGTCTCATATCTGCTAGTGTTCTGGGACTCCTGAATCGCCACAACCGTTTGCTTGAACATCGATTTGTTTACTGCAAACTTGGGCGGAATTGCTATTTGGTAAGAATTAGTAGGAACTTCGAGGATCGCGAGTGACAACCAGACTTCTTTGTTTTCTATCGTATTGTCCGCAGGCACTTTCGATCATGAATAATCTAATTGAACGTCTGGAAGCTTGTTTGTCATTCGGCTTTGAGAGCGCGCAAAAAGTTCATCAGGGATCCGGACCCTATTCTATTCATGATCAGGGTTTCTTTCAGACAATATATTTTTGGGGGGCGCTACAGGTTTTCGGAAGGGCCTTTTTTGTTACAAAATGCCAATGTTAAATAAAAAAATTTGTCAATTCGATAAAAGTATTCTTAATAATAACAAAATTATAAAGACATATTAACAATAGTGATTGACGCCAAAGTTTTTTCAAGCAAAATACGTTTTGCACAGCTGACATCCCAAAATAAAATATTGATTTTTATATTCGGAGGTCGGTCGGTGGTTTTCTCCCGGGGAAAGAACACCTGTTCACCATGTTCCCTGTTCGCGGCTGAGAACGTCAACTACGCACACGCTCCAGGGTTAGGGTTATTAGGGTTATTCCACATGTTTGTCGATGGTTTGCAGTTCTAAAGATCAGACTGAGATCAGATTCAAAGTCGTCGATAGAAATTTTTGATCCTAGGACCACTAAATTATATTTATTTCTTAAAAAAGTCACCATACAAAACACAATAATATAATTAGTCGACATGAAAGAAACACAGTAAAGTTCTCATAATGATAAAGCAATGATCAAAAATATAAAAAATTTAACTGCCCAGTTTCACGGCCGAATGTTCGAGGATTTTTCCCAAACCATGAATATGTATGAGGTCGGTGGGAGGCTGGCTAATGAGGTACAACGTGCTGGCAGTCTCTTCTGGATCGATGACAATCTCCGTCACGTCGTTGTACTGCCTCGTGATTTCCACAAGTTGAGGATGAGGTTTTTCAACGGAAGTTTGGTACAAGATGTGTTTTACGTGATCGTATATAACGAGGAAGCGTTCAGTAAGGAATTCTAAAATTAATTGTACGCCTAATATTTACGGTTAAGTTCTTTAATTGATTGGTTCGATAAATTGACCACAAAATTGAATTTTGCTCACTCGAATTTGTTACTGGGGGTTTAGGTAAAAGAATGACTGTTTGAATGAGAATTAAATAATAAGTCCTTTTCATGTCAACTGCAAGCGATGATATTTAAAAAAATAAATTCGCTTCGTTTGCTTACAGCGCAACGAACCTCATTCTTGTAGAATATCTTAAAGCGCTTGATAAAAATTTCAATTAATCTAATTCACCAATTTTCAATTAAAAAAACATATTGCGACAATTTAAAAAAGTAGAAAGATAACTTAACATAACAAACATAATGAGAAAACAGTGTTTTCTCAAAAATAAAAAAAGATTATTTTATTTATTAATAAATAAAGTCTGGCGATATCTTAAATTTTGTTCAGGTTCCCAGAGGGTATTGTCAAACTTCGTTCAACTTGATAGAAATTGGCTGCTGGAAAACATTTCCAAAAAAGTCCATTTTGATATTAACAAACCGAGGGATGGTCCATGTCCTCCTCCCTCCTTCCTAATAGCGCCTGATTGAAGTACAGTTCAGATTGCCCAATTTCAGAAGCCATGAATTGGCTTTTAGAGTTGCATAAATGTCTTATTTTCTGAATACCTTCCAAGCGCAAGTAAACTTATGATTTGAAACAAGGATATGTTTGTTCTCCATTCCCGTACACGTTTACAACTGATTTTATTATCTGAATAAAATTTTAAATTTTTATTTTTAAACTATTTATCTTTTTTAATATTTGTCGTTGTAGGCTATACGAAACTACTTTATATCAAATTCATGACTCGCATCCCAATCTAAACATCGTCTCCCAAAATATCTTTGGCACATTTATAAACAAATATGGACGTATCGGAGCTGCTTGCCTACAAAGTGGGTTTTCATTGTTATAGTTTGAAGTATGAGATATTGTGAAAATTAATAAATAAATAAGAATTTATTTAATTGTTATGATTATTACTAATAAATTTGCTATATTTCTATAGTAATGATTAAGAAATAATGACTTACAAATAATTTCTAATAGCCCGAGAAGCCTCCTGGGGATTTGACAGCTTCCGATTCTTCTACTGGTGGTTTGAAGAGAAAAAGACGATTGGAGGATGACAGTTTTAGGAATCAAGAAGTTTCTGTCAAAAAGCAGGCAGTTCATCCTTTTGAACTATTGACCAGAACTTCCACAGTTGCAGACCAAGAATTTGAGAAAGTCAGTAAAATTTTAGAGGATGACAGAGCTGAAGTAAGCTTGAGCTGTTATTTACCTGTCTCTTAAATATTTCTTTATTGCACACTATTGCTATCTTGTGAATCATTGTAACCATCAGAAGCTGGCTACATAAATTATTTGAGTTAAATGAAATGATAGAAATAACAAGTGGAATGAATTTTGAAATAGGTGGAAGCACTGAATGAGGCTGGGCTGAAGAAACTATTAGTACAATTTGAGAAAAAGTTTCAGAAAAATCAGGAAATGCGAATCAAGTACTCCAATAATCCTGAAAAGTTTATGGAATCAGAAGTGGAACTGAATGAGGGCATCCAAGAGTTGCAGGCCATTGCCACAATGCCTGACTTATATCCATTTGTCATCGAGTCAGGATCAGTGAAGTCCCTTCTCCAGCTCATTGGCCATGAGAACGCAGGTTGGAATCAAATTAGTTATTTTTAGATTCTACGCATTTTTTTTGCTTTTGGGATGATTACCTTAAATTTGCTAGTTGCAATATTCAAAAATATTTAATTACCTGTTTTTTTAATTATTATCATTAATCAGGCTAATTATTAAAATTTTAATTAATTAACTTTGATAAATAATTGATGTTTATTTATTTAATTTAACTGAACACAGATTAGTTACTAGATTTCCTTAAACTTAGCTTGTGCATTTTAGATATAGCAATAGCTGTAGTGGACTTGCTTCAGGAAATGACAGACACAGATACTTTGAATGAAAGTGATGGAGAAGCCGTAGAACTTATAAATGCCCTGGTAAGTTATGATACCAGTTGCTCGTATATATTTGATGCACAACGTGACACAATATAACCAGCCATTGCGAAAATGTTCAAGATCAGCTTGAAATATTATTTACTTTGCTTTGGAAAGTATTTTGCTAATTAATTTATTTTTTAATGAATTTATTTATCGAACAGCTGGAAGGGCAGATTCTTGCACTTCTTGTTCAGAATCTTGAACGGTTAGATGAAAGTTCAAAGGAGGAAGCCAATGGAATACACAACTCCCTTGCCATTATAGAAAACATGCTGGAATTAAAGCAAGAAGTGGCTGGAGTTGCAGGTCAGCAGGGGGTTATCCAATGGCTGATCAAAAAGCTAAAGGTTTGTTATTTTAATAATCTTTTTATTTTAATAATTTATTTCCTGAGATCATGATAATAATTGATGGTTGTTATGTTAAGGTTTCAGATTTCTGATTTTATATTATAATTTATTCATAACCTTGTGATTATTATATATGATAAATAATAAAGTTATTCTTTTACGATACCATAGGTCAAAGCACCGTTTGATGACAACAGGTTGTACTATTCGGAGCTCCTCTCTATTCTAGTACAAAGTCACAAAGGTTGGTGTCACTTAGTAATGGACATTTTTTTATGATTTGTAAGCTGTTGTGGTTCATCTGTGATTCCCTCTAATGGAATAAATTAGCATTTTGTCCAACTTGAGTTGGCCCAGTAATGTTACATGCACGAGTACTGAGTTGACTCAGGGCTTTGCCTTCTACAAGCAAAAAGGAGATCCTTGCGCACGATAATAATCCGGACTGCATCCGGGAGACGGTTTTGCGAATGGTCTAGGCACCATGTATAATAATACACTTAATTATTGTCGTTATCATCGTTATTATATTTCAGAAAATTGTGAAATGGTCGGTGAGCTAGAAGGAATTGATGTTATTTTGTCACAACTTTTTGTGAGTTTATTTTTTCTTACCTATCAGCATTTGGAATGGTGTATATGATGAGCAGTGAAATAGATACAGTATCAAGTTGTATTAGTGATGATGATGATAATCATAATAATATGGCATTGGTAATTAGGTTTTCAAGAAGAGAGATCCTTTTTCACCGGAGGAGGTTGAGTTTATGGAAAACCTCTTTAACACGCTCTGTTCGTGCCTCATGTTACCTAGCAACAGGGGAAGATTCCTGAAAGGTGAAGGACTTCATCTTATGAACCTGATGCTCAAGTGAGTGAAAATTTGACTTTATTGTTAAAATTGCCATAATTAATAATCAATGCTATAATTAAGCACTGCTGAGAATACATTAACAATTACTTTTAGGGAGAAAAAGAAGGTCTGCAGAACAAGTGCACTGAAGGTCCTCAACTTTGCTATGGGTGGAGAGGAGGGATATGAAAATTGTAACAAGTACGTGGACATTCTCGGTCTACCAGTAATATTTCCCTTCTTCATGAAGACACCCAATCCACACAAGAAAGCTGGGCCTAACAAGCATGAAATTGAAGGTGGACTATCATATACAATCATAACTATCATAACATTATCATAATTTTTATTTTATTACTCTTTATTTTTTTTCAAATTTTGACTTCAAGTTGTGCTTAAATAGACAAATTAAAATTAAAGATTTTTCTGATTGAAATTGAAAGAACTTTGTCTTTGTAGAGCACGTAGTATCTGTAATTGCTTCGCTGATAAGGAATTGCGACGGACAGCAGAGACAGAGATTACTGAACAAGTTCATTGAGAATGATCATGAAAAGGTAGAGAGGCTTATGGAGCTCCATTTTCACTACCTTGAAAAGGTACAATTGGTGGATGACATGATTGAGAAACACAAGAAGGTTTGTGATTCTACTGTTTTTTGCTCTGAATTGTGGTGTATTGTTGAGTGAATTTTCAGGATATTGAGGCGAACGGAGGAGAATTGAACGAGGAAGATGAGGAGGAGTTTTATTTGAAGAGACTGGAGGCTGGACTGTTCACGCTTCAATTGGTGGATTATATCATGCTCGAGATATGCATCTCGTGTCAGCCGTCGGTGAGTCATCGACTTGTTTTCTGCATTGATTTTACAGTTTGCTCAGGAAGAAATGGCATAAGAATTCTAGATTATGTAGAATTAATATCAGATGTAATATCATTATTAAGAACATTGTTATTTAAAAATGAAATTACTCCCTTTAATTAGGTCAGAGATCGTGTAATCCACATATTAAATGTTAGAAGAGGTACAATGAAGACAGTAAAGAACATCATCCGAGGTTAGCTAGGAAATGATGGTTTTATATCATAATTTATATCATACATGATTTAACAAAAGAATTGCATTGTTATGTGATAATAATGACTGGTACAATTTAATCACCATTGTGATTTGCAGAATATGCTGGAAATATTGGGGAAGAAGACAAGAGAAATCAAAAAGCATTTCAAGATAGACTCATCATGCTGGTTGACAAGTTCTGATTGGTTTATCATTGACAAATTTTTTTGAAGTGAAAGTTTATTGGTTTTCAAAGTATGGAGAACTTGAAATCGAGTTATCTAATTTGTTTTCATTAAATGTGTCTCGACTAAATTAAAATTGTGTGCATCACTTAGTTATCGTAATTGTAGCTGTTATTGTGAACAACCTTACCTCAGAAATAAATCAGACCAACTTAAATGACTTATAGAAAATCACAATGAAAGGCCAAAACTTGGTTGGCACATGTCATAAGCAAAATTCAGCTTAAACTTTGGAGGTGAGGCCCGGCTAAAACCACTGGCTAAAATCCAGTATCAAAGCTCTTGAGCTTCCTGCAGCTTTTTTTGAGACGATCTGATTGTTTTATTCATTTGAATTGCTTGCATTTTCAACGAAAATGTCGCCTTAGAAGACTTAGCAATAGCTATTGGCATGGGCTAATGGTTGCTATGACTCATTCTCGGTGTGGTTTGACTTTCATGGGTCTGCATAGCCCCGCATGGGTTTTTGTCGCCCCTATGCTTTACCCTTTACCACACATCGGTAGGTCTATTAATTCGTTCCATATATCCGCCGAAGCAAGCACCCGCCTTCATGTCTATGTAGGCGGGTTTTGTAAGGTGTTCCATTTTATGTCCGCGGTGCGTGATGTAATTTTTCCGTGACATGCCAGCCCCGTCGATTTATATTTTCCCAATTCCGTGGCTTTTTTCCTCATTTAGCCGACAGGCCATGCAACTTCGGTGGTTGTATTGTGGACGCTGACATGTAGTTTATTTGTATAGCTTTAGAGTTTTGTCAACATTAATATCATCGACCATATTCATAATTATTATTGTTATCATCATTTCAATGATTAATTAACACATTAATGAATCGGTACTAGTACATATTGATGATTTGATGACCCAACATTATTAATTTTTATAATTTTGTCGCCCATGCTAGTTTGTGTCCACCTTTAACATTGCCCGTTTGGCACCCGCCTACCAAGTTACGCCACTGGGCCATTCAAAAGGTATTTAGAAGAAAAACGACAAATAATACGATTAATTTAAGATGAAACTTTCAAGATAACAAACAACCAATGTTTCCATGGCGTTTCAACCATCTTGCTTAACGAAGTTTTATCATTGCGACGTTATCTTTTGATATTGTTGTTCTTCAATTAGAAAAGTCCAAAACGTGGTCGACAAAAAGTGAGGTAACTAATAATTGTTGTTTAGTGAAAAACCATTTCATTTACTCCTTCGTATGAACTACATGTTCACGTGAAGAAAGTCGTTCATCCGACCTTACATGATCCCACATTTTAAGAATAATAACATTTGTGAGTTTCAATTTGGTCGCGCCTCTAGTCGAGCAGTGAACCATACCTAGACTTGCGGCTTTCTTTTGGAACGCTTGACTGCGAAACGTGAGATGTCACGTCCGGTCCAAACAAAACGTTTTCTGTAATATTAAGCTTTTTGTGATTTAGCTTGAAGTTCTTGTTTTTTGAACGAAAAGAAGGCTGATCAGAACCTGTTAGCGGATCTAATAAAAAGTCGTTCGACAAATAGGTACTCTGATTGTGGGCTTCTTGACCCTTCTTCCTAACGAAAGAAAGACTTGGTTGACAGTCGATTACCGCTCGATCCTGTTTAGAACAAGCCGAACAAGATCCGTTTGCAAATCCTATTTGCCGGTCGTGGACACAGAGAGGACAGACCTCGTCCAAGCGAATGCATTGCTTCTTGTTGACGATCCTCGAGTTTTCGTCCAAAGCCACAGCGTTCGAGGAAGGGCGACCGCGCCCATCATCCGAAGTAGTCGTGCAGACGATATAATTCACGTTTGCTGACAAGCTACCGGTAACCCTTTCGGTCGATTGCTGTTGATGGCCGGTCATGTAGCTGTCTAACAATTGGTTCTTTGTCGATCGTCTCTCACTCAACGATAGCGGCTGTTTGCGTCTCCACCTTAGGCAAAAATGATAGTTAGTTTCAAAGTAATAGTTCGTCATTTTTCGTTTGTTTATAACATCAACGACCTTTTCACTTGAACGATGCACACCATGATTGTAGCCACATATACAACTGTCACTACAGCTACTCCGAATACTATGGCCAGCGAAAGACCTGAAGATGATTTGGTTATAAATGAAAATAAGCAACTATTATGCCATCATCAAGATGATAACAGAATTGCTGTCGATATCATTAGGTATTTTCATACCTATATTTGGAAGTCCAAGAAAATCTTTGTAAGTGTCTATAAGGGACCTTGATGCGTCTGAAATTATTACATTTGCTATATTGAACCTTGTACCTTTGCTTTATTTATTCTTAATTGATTAGCCTAACTCCAAAGATAGTTGCACCTTATTCAGCACATTTTCCATCATTCCACTTTTAAACCAAACTCAACAGATTTACTTTCAAATTATTCAGCCATCTTACATTCTATTCACTCTTCTAGCTCACTTTAAAATTAATCAAACCAATAGCCATTCAATCAATCAATCAATCAATCAGGAGACGTCTGCCATCTATAGATCAATCGAAAAATCGTTGGAGCGGCCACAACTGTCAAACGCGTTTCAAGTTCGGAGCTGGTAGATTGGTCCTCGTTGACGTCCTAAAGAAAGACGCGCCCCGATGACTCTGTACCGTCATTTCGCAGTTGGCTGAACACGACACGATTGAATGGCTTTTAAATTCGCAAGGCACGCTCCAGCGATCGAAAGGTCGCCTTAATCTAATTTGATCTTATTTATAATCTTCGGTCACATCTGCGTAAGGATTTTCCATCTTCTAATGTTTTCCTTTTGTCGTTTCAGTTCAGCAGGGGAATCCGCGTAAAGAATTACGTTTCAATTGGAAATATACTCAAGGAAATCACTGCGAGAAAGACGATGCTTATGGATCATCATGGTCGTCAACATTGACTCCACAATCGATAACTAGCATAAATGACATTGCCATCATCAACCCCAACAACTGAACCTCATCCTAACCCGTCCAATATTCTGATAGAAAATTTTAGAAGCATTCTTTGACTACGTTTGCTTGATTAATAACATCTTCAGCTGAAGATGATAAATATTTATTCGGTAAATATTAATAAATGCGAATTTGATTGCATTGTAATTATGACACTGATAATCTTTTCTTCAAATAATTTTTGGACTTTGAATTTATTAATCTACTGCGCCAATAATAAAGACGACAAAGTGATGGTTGTCTCACGATCGTAGTCATGCGATGCAGCTTACCCTCTATCGTACAATTCCTAATTTCACCCCTCCACTGTTGTTCGTCGCAGAAAAGATTGAAAGTTTCCCCAGTGTAGTTGCAGTGAGCCCTCAGTCGACCCTTCGGGTCGTAGGTCACGTCCATGTCGCGGAGGATGGGCAAAGGCTGGCAACCTGACACTTGGCAGAGTGAATGAGATGATCGAGTCAGCTAATATTAATCATGCAAGTAAATTTGAAATATTATTTAGCATTTCGTCCTCTTTGTATTTACGTGATTACGAAGTTTGCGTTATACAAGAGGAGGCTTCTAAAGTTTTAAGCTTCTAAAGAGTTTTCTAAAGTTTGGTGATTATGAAAATTATGAAGATGGCAATTCATTTTTACTCACTCTCGTAATGGAACAAAAATTTGTATGGCCAATCGGCATAGACCTCCAACACGACATGGTTCGTAAGCGAAGTATGCACGTGACGCAGTCTCGACCAACGACAATCGACATCTTCACCGGGAGTTGGAGAACAGAGGCCGCAGACGTGTTTGACTAAGGGCACGACAGGCTCCGTGATGGTCGCCATCTTTGCACAGCTATGTTTAGCGGTCCAATTGTTATGATGATATTGAGTTGGATCAACTTTTAGAATTTGGCCCTTCTCATTCACTGAAACTGTTATTTTTTCTAACTTAACTCATTCTATAATTATTAACTTGTGCTTATTAAATATTAGATACAGCTCACCTCGTACATACAGATCTTTGCGAGTATCATGAGATAATAATTTATTAATAAATTAATAAACATTGTTACAGACCTTAACCATCAACAGTGACAAAACAAACGTTGAAATTTGGTGTGCGCAGCATAATGACATCTAGTAACTAATGAATTAAACGAGCATTAACACAAAATATATTTTAATTAAGTTAAGATAATGACGAACCAGAAGATCCAGTAGGATTAGGGGAAAAATCGTAGAGAGACAATATCAACGTCTTTCCAAATTCAAGGTTGAAGTGGAACAGGCAAGTGCCTTCTTCTTTCCATAAAGTTCCAGGAGTCCATTTCCAATTGGAGACTGTAGTGAGGCGAAAGAGAGTAACGTTATTGCCATTTCGACTGCTCGACGACGACGACGACGATGATGGCTTCCGGTAAAAACTTCCAATATGTCCTGCAGCGTGTACGATTCTCTGAACCAAGCGACATTTTTCCATTGTGGGTATAAAGGCTGTTTACACAAACAGAATAAAATATTTTACAAATGATTAGCAACTATTTATATATGATCTTAACATATTATACATAATTTTAGCGAAACACTACAAAAACACAAGCATAATTAAATGACTGGTCCAATAACTATGACTCCCGCCTTTCACGATTTCAGCACGTATTCAAATCCTGCCTCAGGAGCATCCTCCCAATCATCTAGTTATGTAACTGGTATTACAATAATTAAACAACAACAACTAAATAACATGTCCAGGGCGGATCGAGAAGAACACTTTGGCGGGGCGCAGTTTTAGGGGGTCCATTTAGGAGACAACAACTTATAATTATACAACTAATAACATTTTCGTCCAAAGTCTTAAATTATTAAAATAAAAGAACTTAAATTAAAATAGAATTAATCTTATTTTCTTGGATTTTATAAACATGGGGCAGCATGGCCATCCACGATCCCACCCAAAATCCGTTCGCTCGATTATCCGCGTGTCCGTCCACGCATCCATCCAACCATGCGTCCGTCCAGCTTCCATCCATTAATTAATTTGCTCATTCTAGACTGTCATCGGACGTCCATCAATCCGCCACAGTATTATTTTTCCATTTTCTTCTGAATTTCGTGTAGGTCATATTTTTGCTTCCACGAATACAACGTTTTCTCGATTCACCGGTGCAGTTTGAAAAGCAGGTGATGGTGACACCATAGTAGTGTCATTCAATAATTCAACAATAGTAAGCTGGTCAGTTGTCGGGGAGGTTTGCATGAACAGCTCAGACAACGAATTATTATTATTATTATTATTATTATTATTATTATTATTATTATTATTATTATTATTATTATTATCATCATCATCATCATCATCATCATCATCATCATCATCATTCATCATCATCATCAATCATCATCATCATCATCATCAATCATCATCATCATCATCATCATCATCATCATCATCATCATCATCAATCATCATCATCATCATTATTATTATTATTATTATATTATTATTATTATTATTATTATTATTATTATTATTAACCATAAAACCAACTGCGTTATTGTATTTTAATTTTCATGTGATTTCGAAATTTCCGGTTAAATCAATTGAATGGATAAAAGTAAAAACTCTAAAGTAACCAATTATTGACTGGTTATTGTATATTTATAATCTCGCTTACATTGGAATTGTGATACGGACGTGGTGGCGAAATGATTGCTAGACTACTCCACAGTTAGGTTTATTGTGATTGTCTAACAATTAACAATTTAGTTGGACAAAACAAGGGATAAAATAATTAACATCAGCTATCGTCATCAAGCTTGAATGCAATGACAAATCTCCGAGTACCAATTCTTACTTATCCAAAATGTTTGATTTAAAAACAGTTAAATGTTGGAAAGAGGAGAGTGGTGAGTTCATGCTGATGAATAATGATGTATATATATGATGTATATATGATGTATATATGATGTATATATATGATGTATATATATATGATGTATATATATGATGTATATATATGATGTATATATATGATGTATATATATGATGTATATATAGAATGCGACATGATGATGAAGTTTTTGTGCCGGAGAGACGGAATGGGTGAATGAGTTCGTGTTAGACGTTTGTTGATGAACGACTGAGCAGCATAATTATGACTCAATAATGTGGATTGATGTGACTCCACTGATGACTCCGGTGGTACTGATAGTTGAGTTGTGGTAATGATTATGGTGCTAAGGCGATGGTTTTGATTAGAATTTAAGTTAGACGCGATCATGCTATTCGATTCCTACAACAAAACCAGCGTAGTTGTTAATGGGTTAACGAGATGTCACGTGTCTTAATTCGAAGCAAAAATTACAAATTTCGTGATGCCATCTTGGAGACATGCTAATTGTCAAGAATAATTTAATTATTTTAAATAGGGCAATAAAAATTTAAAAATCCGTGATTAATGTTTTGGATGGAAAGATCTGACGCTCCTGAAAATTTATGAGAGCTATGCATCATTGATTTCGCGGTGGGTCATGCTTGATCGAAGATGGGGATTTGTGGGAGGATACCTCAAACAACTCAACAAAGGGTTTTATTTAAAAATTAGCTATATTTAAACTAATGCAAATTCACATTATTAATATCAATAACAGTTTCAATAGAGATTAGGCAAAAGGTTGTAACACTAATTCAATAAAATTAATAATAATAATGACACAACAAATATCACAGCCTCAATAATAAGAATTTTATTTTGCTAGATCAACTAACTTCAAAATTAATTTTATTAAAACAAATCCATAAAAAAATATTAAAACAATAATAAAAGTTTAATGAAATATATTTATAGGTTTTCGACCTCTTGACAAGTAAGGTCGCTTACAATCAACAACCATTCGTCGTAATCCTTATCAAGTTTCAGGGTATCGCAACGCGCTCCAGTTGATGTCAACCCAAAATCATAAAGAAATATGACGTTATATTCGGAGGTCAAATTTAATGTCGGAGTTCTTGATCAGAATACTTGATGGCAATTTCTCGAGTTCTTTTGGGGCAATGCCGATAGATTAAATGTTTTGAAGTTCTGTCTGTAATCGCGAAAAAATAGTTTCTTCTGAATGTTTCAAGACAATTACTATTCAACAATTTTCGATTGGACAGTGATATAGGGGAAAGTTTGGTCAATTGTTGAATTGCTTGACGAGAGGGGGCCAATTGGAGGGACTGAAACAACGATTGCATGACAGCGACTGACCGCGTCTTTCAAGTGATTTTGATGAATAAAGACGCTGTCCCTCGATTTCCGAGGCTGGACTTCAGAAGGAAAAGTGAATTTCAGATAAATAAAAATACGTTTCAGGAATGCTAAGCTTTAAAAAGATCAACAAGCAAGCATTCATTCAAGCCTGAATAAAAAGGAGATTAAATAAGTTATAATTGCAGTCGTAATAAAAAAAAAACTATTTGTCTGAAACTGATTCTTTATTATCTAGGTTATTTTCGAACAGAACACGGAACCAGTCTGCATGGAAGCAGATTATTAAAAAAAATTAAATGAAAAACGTGAGAAAAATTCTTGCGTAAAACCTCGACTCGGAAAAATTGCAGATAAGGAGTAGAAGGATGGATTGCCGGTGAAAAGCGAAAGAAATCGCTCCAGGCGCCACACATCTTTCCAGCTTTTACTCTCACCAAGATTCTCATCCAGTTGAAGAATATGCAAAGGTATTTTTAAGTGAGAGTTGATGGAGGTTCAAAGAGTGAATGGAAAAATAAACAAATGAAAATAGGTCGGTTCCACAACATTGCCGTCAGATTAAAATTCTCAACTCCTTTACAGAATTTTTGCCATTAATTGTTTCCAATCATCTGTAAAAGACCACTTCACTACCACCATCATCATCGACTGATCTTCCAAGTTATAAAAAACTCGGAAATCCTTCATTAACATCGTTAAAAGTCACATGCAATTCAAATTATTATTTCTCGTCTTAAAACATTGAAGTGCATCTTGAATGAAATGTAATTTAACTATTAATTTCATAATTTTAAAATGTTATAATGAACGACAAATAGGCGCAACTTTAAACAGTTTTAAATACCTAATAGTATTGGCCCAGTCTTGTGACGGAGACATGCCACAAAAGCATCTGGCACCAGGAGAACTGAAATTGCAATATTACCTATCGTGAAGTTTTTTATAAAAGCTTCGGCCGATTTTTTTTGAGCTTTTTTGAAGAATTGTAAACTGGAGCCAAAATACTTATAGATTTGGCAAGAACCAGCGTTCTTATTACTCGTTTCTTTGAAGCAAAGACTACCTTTCCTTAGTCATTTTAATTCGTCGTCATTTAGTCACGAAAAACGTGCTTTCAACTTTTTATCGAGACCAGTCGACTGTCCCGTTTAAAATGTGATTTTAAATTTTAAACCCCAGAAACTAATTTCAGCACAAACCTTTATGGAGAACATTTTCATTGCCCTGCTTATAACACGAACTCATTAGGAACAACAAATTTCATTTCGATATTTAACATTGATATTGTTATTTAAACAGTGCATGAAATGGTACTTTCATTATTGCCATTTGCTATTGAGTTAAGTTACAAATTGCAATTCCATTACGATGATAACGATGTCACGGAAAGATATAAATAGATTGTTTACAGCGTCAAGTGACCGCGGGATGTCAATGAGCAAACGTGAATATGAAGCTTGTATTCCTTTGAGAAAAGGTTCCAGTGATACGATAGAGGTGATGGTAATGATGGCCGTTATGATAATGATCATTCAAAAATACCACTTTTATTGTATTGATAAGTAAATTGTTTTGAAGGCGAAATGAATTTTTATTACTTTTGGCAATATATATATATATATATATAATTGAAGGATGAGATAATAGCGTTAGCCTTTTTCACAAATATGTATATGGGTACTGAATAGTATGGATGATAAATATTAATATGAATAATAGTATGGATGATAAATGTGGACATGGATAATATTATGGATGGTAAATATGGATATGGATAATAGTGTGGATGATGAGGGAGGGGCCCGGACGACCAGCAACAAATTCAGTTTGCAGTCCTGGAAGAAAAAATTGAAAAGATGATGATGTGGGTTCTGGAGGCAATAGTTGTGATGACAAAGATTACGATGATGATGATGATGATGATGATGATGATGATTTTGGTGATGAAGTTTATAAAAATATCAGTTCCATCATTACCATTTCACATCCGCCCACCCACTTTATCATCCACAAATCCCATCAATCATTGTCCATTCAAAGTTAATCGCAAGTAAATCTTTAAACAATTATTAATGGCCATTACCATTACTACGACAGTCACCATCATCATTGTCACATGCATCGTCATCGTCATCATGACATTTGTGTAAAAGTTTGACTCGGACCCACGGTCTTCCGAGAATGAAGACATCACGCGTGGAAACGACGTAATTTTCTGTCAGCGCTGATTGTTCTAATTGATTCAATTAGTGCTCATTATGGACGTGGCCGGGGTGGACAGGTAAAAGATGAAATGATGGTACGACGAACGAATAGTCGGATGGATGGATGGATGGATGGATGGATGGATTTACAGTGAGGACTTCCAAATGAATTGAGTTGTGGAAGCCAATGAATGAATGTATGAGTAGACAATGTGCCATAGACAGATCAGCAAATGTGTTCCCATTTATTCAAAGACCTAAACAAATATTATAAAATTGAAAAATAGATTTTAAAATATGAAAATATTATAAAATGATATTTAATATAACGACAATACCAGAATAATTTTAGCAATGATGATTATTATTGTTAGTTTTTTAAATTTTTTTTAAATGTTATGCCACAATTTGACTGTATTTGTAATAATAAAACACAATAAATTCATGATTCTGATTTTCATACATTCATATCACAAACGTTTAAACATCATCATAGACATTTAAACATAGCACATACGAGTTTTATGCACATCTGACTTGAAGGAAACAGGTAAGAATACTCATGATACGATAGAACGCAATATTGATGATAAGGCAGTGAAGTTATTGTTTTAAAAGATGGCCGTTTATCGATAAGAGATTATTATTAGTTTTACTGTTGATATTATTTATTAAATAACTCAAATAATTATAATAAGAATCTGATATTATCAACAACCAATCCATTAATTAGTGGCTTATATCGTAATAAGTATAATTTTATTTTAATACCCTCATTATTTAATTTAAATATAAACATGAATTAATAATAACTATTATATTATAGTAAAAACTTAACATTAATTAATAACAATTAATAAAATTCAATTAGCAATATTAATGACTGTAACTTATACATTGTTGTAATACAACAGTATTAGTATATTTTATAATAATTATAATAAAGTTAGTAAAATTAATTATTATTTTAATTTTTTGTAGATGTTTTAATTCAATAATTATTCGATTAATTCCTCGCAGCACATGATTAAGTGATTAGACTCACCTTTGACACAGGTATACGCCGCATCCAGGTAAGATGTGAAATCTTTAGGACAGGGTTTCGTTCTCACCAGTGCCTGATCAGAGACGCTCATCTCGCAGCTCCTCCTACCCGAGCATGTACCATCCAACTGACCAATAACATCGACGAAGCAGCCCACGTGACCGAAATTCCGGGTAACACATCGACCCATTTCCATTCTTCCAAACCACGCCCTTTCCATGAGGATCACGTGATCTTGCTCGCATTTGGCCATGAAAGAATCTGTTAGGCAATATTCCCTGCAATCTGAATATTCACAGATAGAATGAATACTTGATTACAATTATTAAAATATGATTATAACCACATAATCACATTATAACAATAACAATTGTAACATCAAGAGTTGCCCATCCGAACATAAATCAACCCTGATGTCTCCCAGAGAGCGTTCCATGTCGACAATGAAAGTGCGCATGTCTGACCTCAAAAAGGACGAATATGATTGGTTGACGTCCATCGTAAAAATGACGTGTAAATTTAGTGCGGAAAAAATTTGTTGGCTCGGTTCGAGTGAAATAGCGTGGCTTGCGGATAGATGGATGGATGGATGAACAAATATTACATTTAGTTAATCATAGCAAAGGTTGTGCACGAAATTTGCCGCTTTTTCATAAATTAATCTTCTCTATTTTTATCCTTTCATACTATTATATTAAACATCGTTACCATTTATTGAACATCAGCTGCTAACCTTTAATAATATATGAGCTTGTTACATTTATTCAATTCAACAAGCAATATTTATTATAACAAGTAATGCTTTGCTCGCACAATGATAATCATAATATTACTCGATGTCATCTAATAACTGATAATAAAGGCCTTAGTTTAAAACAATAATGGTATTTTGTTAAGGATAAATGTCAACAAAACTAACCCGCCGCATCCATAAGCGAGAGGACGATAAAGACGATGACGGATGATGTCATGAAAACGATGACAGAGATCCAAGGAAGGTTTCTAATTAACATATATCATTCCTCCCTAATGAATATTAACGACTATATATTTATTCATGTATTAACATAATTTAGGATAAAAATCTCTCAATAATCTCTCAAAAATCTCTAGAATAGGCATATTATTGATGACTTTTATTGTTTGAATAATGCAAATTAAACATTGGGTGTTTTATATTTGTTTTCATCATAATTAACTTCTACTCCCTCAAGACGAGATATATTTTATAACTGTTAATAAAATATAATATAATATTTTCAGATTTTTCATTATATAATATATTACGTTGTCTTAAGCCAATTGACAGACTTTATTGGAAAGAAGTGGAAATTCATTGCTAATTATGCAAAGCAGTTTGTTCTGCAACAGGCCTACCAAATAACTGAAATTGTAAATATTAATAAGATGCCTGGTTTGTAATTATTTAGCTCACAAGTTAGCACCACGCAATGTTTCAGTTGCTAGTTATTACTTAACAATTGTGCCAATGAATGCTTTAAAGGAATGATTATAAGAGCTGAGTATTTTATGTGTGGATCTGGAGTGGGATCATTGAGTGGCATAACTTTTCTTATTTTGCCATCCTCGTGGTTTTAGAAAGACACTAAATTATGTTAACTCCTGCGTAATTAAAAAATTAAATAATCGACCTTCGCAAAGGAAATAACAATGTGTGAGAAACAATTACTCAGGGATCAGGAAATCTTTCAAGCATTTTAGTTTTAAGCTAATATTATTGGACGTTTTAGACGCCCTAAAATAGATCTCACCTTTTTCTAGGGGATTCCAACCATAATTCCATCGCAAATGAAACTACGGTGCAGCCCGGCTGGTAGCAGCGGTAGAAATAGTTCCAGAGGGGGTTCGTGAACCTAGACGGGGTGCAAAACAAATCTTTGATTCTTGGAGCGTGTTTTAAGCTTCCTCTCTCTTTTCCATCTCTCTTCTTTCGTTAATATCATCTCTCTTCCTTCTTTCGTTCGCTTTCCTTTTCCGACACTGAAATTTCTCAAGACACTTTCTCCGTGGCGTGATCATCGTCATCGTCATCAACATCATTCGCATCGATGACAGTCTTGATGTTTTTAAAGTTTCAATTATTAAGCGCTGCATCATGAAAGGATGGAGACGCAACTCTCCGCATCTTGTGATTGTCAGTCTGCCAATATCGACGGAATTAAAGGATTGAGTTGTCGCTAGATTTCTGCATATGTAACTGGATATAGTCTCTATGACTGGATGTCTGTTATGTTTACTGGTTACACTTGCTTGAGATTGAGAATATGGTCTTTCAAGAAGAGGGAACGGAATTGAGGAATGAATAGACGCCCTCGTCTCTTTTTGTGACTCCTAGGAACATAGTTAGGCAGATATTTTAAAAAATTTTTCCTCAACGTCACACCAAACACTCGGGATCATGGGTCATCTTGCCTGTCCTAGCATCGCATGCGAGAGAGTGTGGCCGGATGAGAGAAAATGGGGAAAAGAAAAGATGGGTTAGAAGAGGAATAAACGGACGACTGGAAGAATGGATGGGCGGTGGATAGCGATGGACGGAGGTCACATATGGCAGGGCATTGATATCGGGTGACATGAAGACACAAGTCCAGGAATTTGATTAATCACAAGCACTTGATTAAGTTAATAGTCCAACGTTTGTTCTCCTGGCAATATGAACCGTCTACGTTTCTTCACTTATTCTCAATCTTTCACTCAGTCTCGCTCTCATTGTCTATTCTTCTACATTTTCAGCCACCATACTTGTTTTTCAATCTAATGTTTGCTCACTCTTCAAATGCTTGAATCTTCAAATGCAAATTTTCTAATTTCTCCTTCCTTAGCAAGTATCTAAACCATTTTTTAAGCGATCAAAATATAGATTATCCAATAAAAAAAATAATAAAGGAGAAATGTTTTCGATTCTTTCGTCGAAGCACGTTCAATAAAAATAAACATTCGTATCAACATTATTTTAATTTAACAAATACAACAATATTTATAATAATAATTAGAACGACATTCACTAAAAAAAACTAATTTTTTAAATTTTAATTTCAAAGCTTTGCATTAATGTAACCTTTGCACATTCCTCTATGTCAATCTAGAACAAAAATGTCGGCAAAAGTTATTAGGGAACTACATTTATCGGCGCGGGAATCAACCGCATAGACCGGAGTTATTGGAGAACTATTTTGCTAGTCAGATTCCTCCGCCTTCGAGACAAATGTGTTAGCCGGCTCGTTCGCAGTCTTTTTGCTCGCGCGGTGTTTGTTTATTTATGTAAATGAGCGCTTACACATGCGGACCACGTGAATCGAAGACGACCAATCAGACGTTGGGTACAAGTCGTCGTCACGTGGCTCGGCGCTACAAAAATTGTCAGAAATACTTGTTCAGCTTTCAGAACATATTTTATGACAATAAACGAAAATAAGAGTTTTGTCGAAGTTCCTACTGGGATTGTTACTGGGTAATAGTTTCACACAAAACTTATCTTAGGTATAGGTACCTAATCAGTCATCGTGATTAACATTTTTCAATAATAATCAGCATTATTAGTTCATGTAAATCCAACTTGATGTAATTTATTGAAAATAAAATGTAATATTTATTTTCTTCTACGATTATTACCTGTAAGTATGGGTGGACTGGCTCAGAAAAGTACATAAAAAAAATATATATCGAAAGTAATTTACCTAGCGCCAAATATTTTCTTCTCGCGATGAAGGAAGAAAATTGTGACCCATTGATCAAATTTCAAACACAAACGGAATTCTAAACAGTTCGCATGTGGACGCCGATGGCACGTGACGTCTTCACGACATCATCATCATCATCACCATCATGATCATGAACACCTTTTTCCAGTCATCGGGATTATAAGTTGTTATCATGACTTTGTTTACTTCGTCTTCGCCGCCGACACTTCCCATGAAACTACTTTTTATTGAATGAAAATCGTACTACTTTCTAAAGCACTCTTCATGAGTTTGACAAAAAACAGATCGCATTCAAAGTGATCAATTTCTTAGAAATTAAGATAAATTCAAAGCGACTGCAAACGTGAAAAATACAATCTAATCTGAATAATAATAGCGATATTAATAAATCATATATATGTATATAAAGTATAATGTTATATAAATGTTCAAGTCCGAACATTAATGAAAGGTAAATAACATGCATAACTTATTAAAAATAATATATTTAAATATTATATACAAATTTTCTTGTTAGCAAGATTGATAAAAGTCAAAAATTAAAAAAAAAAAATTAAGAAAATTGTACATCGCGTGAGAATTAATTCAAGCGAACCGACAAAATAATTAGACATGGATGGTTCGTGAGTATTAACAACGTTCATTCATTAAAATTGTGCACTCGGTATGACATTAGGAAACATACCAAGATTTGAATAATTAGAAATTTTAATGGATTACGAGATAAGGTCAAACCAGTGTTAAACATTGTATTGCTGGCCATTCCAATTCCAATTCCTCCAACAAAGGGTCTAATAACAAGATCAATAATTACATAATTGTAATGAGAATTGTTAGCAGCAATTTAGACAAGTTGCACAGATCTGGCATTCATCGCAATCTTTAACCCCAACAGCACTCACTAATAACATCACCATCACCTTCGACTGTTGTTGCCATAACGTAATCATAATCATTACCATCTACGTCGTCGTCATCATCGGCTCCTGATTTCTCCGTAATTTAAATAACTATTCAAAAGCTAAAAACTAAAACTAGTTGAATGACATTAATTTCCTGAAATGTCTACAATTAGTCATTAAACATGTGCAAGGTAAACCGGTTATTAATAATATTAATATTAATAATGATAGTTGCCTAGCGTTTTTGTGTATGATAACCGATATGTGCCCGACATCAGCTTGTTCGTGAAGACAATGGAAATCATTATTACTTAACAACTCTTCTTCCATTCCTTAAAAGTCATTGAAGAACATCAGAAGTCCTCAAATTCTTTGCTAAATTTATCGGCACTTGCGACTTGCAGTGGTTCTTCGTCGTACTGATCGAAATTGCTGTGATCTCCTGGTCCTTTCGACTTTGGCATGAAAGGTGGTTCCACCTTTTCAAAATGATTACAAAAA
This sequence comes from Whitmania pigra, assembly GCA_021613335.1. NCBI lineage: Eukaryota > Metazoa > Annelida > Clitellata > Hirudinida > Haemopidae > Whitmania > Whitmania pigra. The sequence goes on from JAJTWR010000323.1 coordinate 47,959, forward strand.
TCAATTAGAGAATTCAAATTGCACGACTAACTAGGTTATTCAAACGTGAAAGTTATCATCATTACAGCTAGTTATTAGTATGCTTATTATTATTACTAGGTAAAGAAAAACATGAATGACTTGAATATACCGAGTACCTTTCTGTTGAAGATTCCAATCCAATCGAGTGTGGCCAGCCACTTGTGGCCCCTAATATCATGCACTCCGTTTTTCAGATTTCCAAACCTTTTCGTCAGATCCACCTGAAGCAGACTTCTCAGAAGGTCCTTGATCTCTGCACTCATGTGTGACGGGAATCTCACCTGATCGGATTGATTAGTCAGTGTTTCATTCATTCTTACCAACTTTCGAGTTAATCTTAGTTTAAATTAAAATTTTAATTTTAGAGTGGTTAAATATTGGAAGGAAGAAATTATCCTTTTAAACGTGAAAACTTATAAATATCATAGAATATTTAATAAAAAAAACATAGGTAATAAAAGTGTATAATACAATTTTGAAAAATGATATTAATAATTCTAAATAATTAACTCCAGAAATGAATGTTAAACCTTTCCAGAAACAATTTTTTCGTAAATCTGGATCGGTTGATCAGCAAAAAAAGGTGGATAACCCGCTGCCATCTCGTATATAAGCACTCCGAGCGCCCACCAATCCACGGCCTTATTATAACCCTGCGTAAGAACATTTATTGACATCATCAAATGCACTTAGAAATTTAAAATTAAGTTTAAGAGTGTTTTAACCATCCTCATAACGTCATAACGACTATTTTTATTAATATTGTGATTCATGTTCAACCTTGCTCAAAATGATTTCAGGGGCGAGATATTCCGGCGTTCCACACAACGTCCACGTACGACCTTTGACTCTTTTCGCAAAACCAAAATCTGTAACCTGGCGAAGAATTTATAAATCTTCAGTAAACAACAAATCGTATTTTATTCATTCGCCAGCCTAAAACTTTATAAATCGTGGAGTCCACCTCTCGCAGCGTATTAAGTGTTCCAGTAATTAAAATTAAATAATTAATAAATAATTGAATTAATTTTTTATTTTCCTATCATCGTTCTCGGCATCGCAAATCACACAAGAAACTTATTGTCGATTTTTAACGAAGCCGTAATATTGTAACTTAATATTGTAACGTAATATTAGATCCCTTCCTGAATTTTCTAGCCAATTCATTTTTTTTCTTCTTGCGTAATGAACGTAGCACATTGAATTATGAACAGCAGCATTTGATCAATGAAGATAAACAGCAACGATTAATAAAGAATATTTTTTCAACGTTCAATTTGAGAAATCTCAGTCTGAAGGATCTTTTCTAAACTATCGCTAATATTTGCTCCACAGTCTATGCGTATGTTATATTTTCATCCACTTGTTATATTTATATATGTATGTTATATTTTCATCCACTTGTTATATTTATATATGTATGTTATATTTTTATCCACTTTTTATATTTATACATGAATGTTATATTTGTATACACTTTCTAACCTTCTATCTCTCTCACTTCTTTGTGTCGATGTGGAAGCTTTTTGAGCGGTTGCTTAGAAATAACGATAGCAACAGCGTCTCACCACTTCCTACCACCATCAGACTCACAATCTTTTATTTGTCAATTAACAGTTCTAATCGTCTAATCTAATCTGCTCGATCCACCCCATAATAACGGATAATTTATATTTTAACGGATAAAATATCCACCCCACAGACCTAATTCCCCCACCGAACCCTTTTTAACCTTGACGTATCCCTGCGGATCAATAAGTATGTTCTCCGGCTTCAAATCGCGATAGATGAGATCCAAATGGTGGAGATATTCGAAGGCCATGACAATCTGTGAGGCGTAGAACTTGCAGTGTGGTTCCCTGGTAGTGGGTTGAATGGATGTTAATCAGATATTAATTATTATATATTAATTACTTTTAACGATAGTTAATTAATTGCATTTAAGATAATGGGCCCAATAGATGGTAAGGAAGTTATTATTGAATATAATGTCTGAAGAACATCATCAAAGTTTCCAAGATTTACTTACTCGTTGAAATAAAAGAAATTATTTAAATAAACATAATATAAAAACATATAATAATTATTATATGTTATATTAATTATTATAAAATAACTTTTAATATAAAAAATTTTTTATTATAAAAACATATAATAATTATTATAAAAATCAACTCACGTGAATCTGCCGACCCTCCTCAGATGAGAAAACATCTCCCCTCCACCGACAAACTCAAGCACCATGTAAAGATTTGAATTGTCCTGAATAATAATAATAATAATAATAATAATAATAATAATATAATAATAATAATAATAATAATAATAATAATAATAATAATAATCAGCATCGCTCTATGCGTTCATTTTATTTGCCTAAGTTGTAGAGTATAAGTTAATCTTTTTGGAGGTTTTCCCTTTCACTGTTGAAAAAAATCTTTGCATATTGAAAAGTTTTCACGAGTAAACAATGACTGTGCAGCAAGGCATTAATAAAATGGTGTTATTGTTAGGGCTTGGATGATGTTAAACTGTTAAACACATGATGCAGCAGACAACCAGAGTCAGTTGTCAAACACGCCCAAGTCATTCGCTTTGTGGCACATGTTCGGACTTTTAAAACAATTATTTATAGCAAACACGCTAATATCAATAAGAAAACAATTGTTGATTTTATTATTCAAGTAACATTCGTAAATGACGAATGAATAACCAATGATCAAATAAACGAGTGATCCCAGGAAATTTGAATAGACAGACGAATGAATAAATGAGAAGAGTTGGACATAAAACAGGAGGAAGGAAGGAAGGAAGGATAAGTGGATGAATGGAAGAGAGATGATGCTTGCATGAGAGGAATGAAAAGTATGGAGCTCGTGATGACAAGGCCAAGGCAAAGATGAGATGGACAATGCGATTTTTAATGGGGAGAACCTAAACCAACGAGCAGCAAATGAAAGCAAAAAGAAATATTGCTGTATTTGTAGAAATAAATAAATAAATAAATTACTTAATTATTATTAACCTTGAAGCTGTCGTGAAGAGAGACGAGAAATGGATGGTTGATGGAGGTAAGAATCCTCTTCTCGTTGAGAGTGTGCTCCACTTGTTTTAGTTTCACGACCTGAAATTCAGTCAGCCATCCATTCATCAGTCCTTTTAACATTTGTGACGATCACTTCTTAGAAGCGAATAAATTTGCATAATTTACCTTATGAATTTCAACTAATTCAGTTATTTATGCATTCGAACCGAACATTGCCAATTAAACGGAATCGCTCCCAGATTTTGAATATTCTTACATTACTCAATTTGTTTAGCTTTACAATGATTAAAAAAATCACTAGGTTGGATTTTATCGTCTACTCATTTTGCTATTGCAATTCAAGTCTTTTTCACCAGCCTTTATTTGGCGCTGCTTTAACTTAACATAATTTAACTTAACATAATTTAACTTAACATAATTTAACTTAACATAATTTAACTTAACATAATTTAACTTAACATAATTTAACTTAATATAATTTAAGTTAACATAATTTAACTTAACATAATTTAACTTAACATAATTTAACTTAACATCTCTGAAGTCACTCGTTATAGGGTTACTATTCGCATTGTATTAATATTTACCTGATAAGTTATTATACTAACTATTATTATTAATATTTTTATTATTATTGTTATTGTTATTATTATTATTATTATTGTTATTGTTATTATTATTATTATTATTATTTGTTTGTTTATTTGTTTGTTACTTTCGTTTTACTTAACAGTCATCATAACATAGTACATAACATGCTAATCCATTCCCAATTTAATTGAAGAGCTTATAATATAATCTGCCAGAAGCTTTAAACCTTTTGTTTGTCCAAAATCTTCATGGCAAAGAAAGCCTTGTTGGATTGGTTTTGCACCAGCATCACTCTTCCGAACGATCCAGTGCCAAGTGTTCGAATCCTGTCGTAGTCCTCCAGTGTCGAAGAATTCTGTCAAAATGTTTTCAGTTTCAGTCTCAATTCTTAGAAAGTACATTTCTATTAACATCAGTATCATCAGTACAAAATTAAGACCTTTAACTTATTTTTATAACTATTATCTTATTCATTCCTATAATCTTGGCTGAAATTTCAAGATGATGTTTTCACCATTTTATTATTATTTATTGTTATCCTGATTGTTATTGTTACCGACTTTGTTATTCTTCTAAGGTCAAACAGAATTCGAAATAAAATATCAACCTTTGGAATTTCGTCCCACTTTCTGTTAAATTCATCCTTGGCCTGGTTAAGGAAGTTTTTGACTGAAATAAGTAAATAAATAAATAATTAAATAAGTACATAATGTTCGTTTATGTTCTTTTAAGTAGATTATTCTAAATAATCGTTATTGTTATTATTACTAATTTAAATAATCTCTACTTTCTCTAATTGTATTGCTTTTATAAATATAATTACATGTCTCTTCATGCAACAATCGTCATTAAAATATGTTTAATGTATTCAACTTATTGAACAACCAGCGACTAAATATATTTTAGAAATATATTAAAACTAAACTCTTAAAACCTTTTAATTGGTTTGATCCAATGTTTTAATTTGCAACTAAATTCACAACAATATTTAAAAATGCCAGGTCGAAGTTAGGATTAAAAAGTATTGCTTAACAGGGTTACTTAACATTCAAATATGCTCGTAGTGTGTGACCACCCATGTATTGAAAATAAGGATTGCTAATTTGATTTGGGATTAAGAAAATTTTATTAATAGTCACATCACATGGTAGTAATCCATGTAATAACCCATGTAATAATACATGTAATAATACATGTAATGCAATAAAAAGCATCTGAAAAAAGCAATTGAAGGCTAATGCTACTACAGTGTTCCCAGTATTGGAATCTCAGAATCTCGTAAACATCCAACATTTTTCTCTGGTTGGGTATTTGTTTACTGCTCCCATGGCAACCGGCTCATTCGAGAATAAAGGAATATTTGGAAATGAGATGAAGCACGCCATTCCCAAGAAACATTGATGAATATTAATCTCGATTGTTAATAATTACCACAAATATTAATAACATAACCAACTTTGGGCTAACATATATGAATGAAAAATAAAATAATTTATAATGTAATAATTTGTGTGATGCTTAACACTGCAACGTTCTTATTATTTTTTGTTCATGATAATAATAATAATAATAATAATAATAATAATAATAATAATAATAATAATAAGAATAATAATAAGAATAATAATAATAATATAATAATAATAATAATAATAATAATAATAATAATAATAATAATAATAATAATAATAATTAATAATAATAATAAATAATAATAATAATAATATAATAATAATAATATAATAACAGGATTTTTCAATAAAATATGTAAATTGTTATAGATTTTTTTAAAGAGATATTTAGAGCATGTACAAATATAATGTAGAATTTGTAAATTTTAAGTCCCAATACTTCAAAATAACTTTTAACGACCTTTACATTAAATGCTTACTAGGTCAGGGTTGTTGCATGACCTCTAGGACAGATGATCATGTTACACTAGCATTGTCAAAATTGGTAATTAATGTAAATCAAGGAAAGAATAAAGTTGCCCAGAAACTGTACGCTGGATGCATTAGGCATTAACATATTAATCATTTTTTAATTATTCAAAATAACAATCTTAAGACGTAAATGCATTCATCCATATTGTTCAGTTTCTGAATGGGAATATTTCTGTTATTAATTTGTGAGAAACACAATTAATCGCAAAAACAAATTCAGAGCAAATACATTCGAACATTGTCGAAAGACAATAATAATTCGACATAAGCATGAAAGTAGAAAGGGATAATAAATAGTCTCTCTACGGACCGAACGACTCATTATTTCCATTGAAATAAAAAAATGCCTTTGAAAATGATGTTCGTTAATTTATTGAGGAACTCAAAGAAGGAAACTCGACGAGACTGTGCGCTTGGAAATGGTGTTGAACGTATGCTTTCAATTAATTGCCGGTAAATCATCAAGTTGCGAGAACAAACGAATGGTATGACGTAATCCAAGTCCGCATGAATTATGTTCTTATCGATAACATTTAATTTCAACATAGATAACTAAATCCTAACTGGCGTAGATGTCAGAAAATAAATCATGCAGCAATTAACCAGAGTACGAACATTATCGAAGAGCGTAATTAGTAATTATAAATATTCCGATATATTAAGTCATTGACAAAGAATGTGCATTTACGCACGTAAAGTAAAACTTAAAAAAAGTCATAGACATATAAGATATATAAGATATATATCATTAATAATAAACGGAAGTCGAAATGAATGTCACGAGGCTAAGCATGTTAAATAGAATTTTCAGCGCAAGAAGCATCGAAATAGACACAATAAATACAAGATACCGATAGATGCAATATTAAGTCAATTTGCATATTTTAACTTATTAGCTTGTTATGTGTATTGTTATTATTAAAGCAGTTATAAGATCGGTTGTAGGTGCGCAACACGCTGAGGAGTGTCGTACAGGTACGAAGGACGTCATTCAGGTGAGTCAAATGTTTTTGTGTTGCAGGTGTCGCCAGCGTGTGCTGTTAGAAAGCCTAGTAAAATGAAAAGCTGACGACGTGAAAACAATTGTGATTATGATTGTGGTTGCTGTTAATCTTCTTAAAGTCGTTTCGATCGATCACAATCATTTCACTTCATAAACGTTCGTTTGTAGCGTGCAAGCAATTTAACAGATTTCTTTCAGAGGTCTACCACGATGACAGATAAAATATCTTTGACTTTCCCACGTGGCTGAGAACTATCGAGTGCAAAGGGCTAGGAATGTTTTCTTTGAAAGAGATGATGATTTTCCTGAATTTTACTGGCCGACATGCCGCGTTCGGTGCTCGCTACCTGCTGTTGGACTGCTGTGGGTCTCCTGTTGCGATCTATCGTTATTATTGCTACAGTTATCACGTTTATTGGATCGATACCATATATATATATATACACCATATAATAGACTCACGCACGAAGTATTTGCGAGACTTTCTTTTTCTCTTCGTGTCCGCGAGTAGGTTTTTATCAGTTGCCTCGTTTCATTTAAGCTTCGTTTATGTCGGTATTATATTATTATATTATTTAATTATATTATAATGTAATTATATTATTATATCAGCCCAACATCATCGTGATTATCGCAATCGTTGTTGGCGTCATCATAGCAATTCCCACCATAATTGTTATCAATGACTTATTATCGTCACTAAATATCCCTATGTGCTTATCAGAAGAAGGGCTAGTCTCGTAATTATATTCCTTTGTCGAAGTTGCTTAAAGAGGTCCCTTATCCTTAAGATGTATGTTCGCTATGATCGGAATCGTTCGAGAAACTTTAATAAAATGTCACCAGTAACATGATGTGATAGTGTTTTTCACTAAAATGGTTTTATTACTTTCCATTCAAAACTATTCTTGGACAGGATGAAAGAGAAATAATGAATAAAACCTTTGAAAGAGCAACAGCCGATATTTTAGATCCTACACACTTTCATCTTAACTTAGCCATATTTACATCCATCACTAAACATTTTCCTAGTACAAGTCATCCTTTACACGAAATATTACTTGTTTTTATGTGAATTACTTTCATCCTTTACGCGAGATATTACTTGTTTTTATGTGAATTACTTTCATCCTTTACGCGAGATATTACTTGTTTTTATGTGAATTACTTTCGACACGCTCAATAAGTCTAGTCAAAGGGTTAAAAAGATGAAAAAATTACTGGAATTAATGAGGAGTTCAAGTGTTGAGTAAAGGGAATCGGGGGGGGGGGGGGGGGGGCGTTGTTGAAAAACTCAGAAAAATCACGATCCATGCATTAGCATTTCTGAGTCCATCTTTCAACTACAACCACTCAAACGCTCGTATTTCCTTGATCTCATTTGGCGCATGTATCGTTCATCCATTTATCCATCCATCCATCCATCCATCCATCCATCCATTTATCCATCCATCCATCCATCAATCCATCCATCCATCCATTCATCCATCCATCCATCCATCCATCCATCCATCCATTCATCCAAGATTTCGGAGGCAACAAGCATTAAATATGTCGACATCTTCTTGAAATATGTCAGATTGTTAAAAATGGGCTAATTTTTGATATATTATTTCTATATTTTAGGAATGGTTATTTTTAATTATCTATGCATCATTTAAGCTAATACTTGCTATCATATCATCATTTTATCAATTTATTCGAATCACTTGCATCGAGATTTAATATTGGTATTTCTTAATTATGCAAATCTAATTAACACATTTTTTACCCACAGAAATCTGCAACTTTAGAGTTGTGTGCGGCCAATAGGCCCTTATCTCCACCTTGACTTGTATTTGAGCTGGCAGAAGAACTTGACTTTTCCTTGTCTTTGGACGAATGCTTGTCTTTACCAAAGAGTTTTCCAAGAATGTCACTCATGGCTGAATATCTGTTAAATAAATGCAAGATAATAATGGTGATGATATCAAATGATGAAATTTCTGATGATGATGATAAAGATGTTTAGCTGTGAACTTATTTTTTGTAATATTAATCATAATTCTGTCTACAAAGCTTTGTAAAATCCAGAAATAGAGTTTTTTGACTTAAAAGAAACACTCTTTCAAGAAAGATCAAGACAAATACTAGAATAAATCAATTATTTCTATCAACATGAGGTAGAGATCATTGTGGAAATATTGTCTTTAAAATTTAGATCTATTGGAAATGTTTTCCGTAACATTTGTAAAGGTGGCCATCAAGAAGAGATAGTTGGGCAAATAAAAGTGCACACAGGGGTGAGGAATAGCGATGATACTGGAATGATGAACACCTCTTGTGTCATCCAAGTAGTTTGTTCCAGACACAGAGTGCATTTGAGAGCCATTCAATTAGCTGGGACATTTATGGTGGCGCTTAATGGTAAGAATTATGTCGTTCACGATTATATCAGTACTTATGACGACGACGACGATGATGACGGCTAATGAAGCATTCTTATTTAGTTATTAATTATTTATTTTCCTTTGATTATTTATTGCAAACTTATTCGCAATAAATTTAAATTCTGTAAAGTATAGATTATTGTTCTAAACTCACCAAATGCGGTCCAAATAGATTTATTTCATGCGATTATGTAGCAACAACCACAACTTCCAAATAGCGAAAATAACAATCACAATTCTTAAAATTTGAAATGTCTAAATAACATTAAATGTTTTAACTATCCAAAAGCGTTTTTGAGGCAAGCGAGGAGGTTCTGAGCGACGAGGAAAGAGGTACAATATTTGAGCACTACCACGTCAAGAAAGTAAAGAGAGATGATGAAGATGGGGAGAAGAGTAGGAGAGAAAGAGCTTGTAATTAGTAAGTTGTCTGCTAACGCAACACGTGAATGCACAGAGAACGGACCAGGTGTTGGCCTAGGTAAGGAGTTGGTGGTGGTGATGATGATGATGATGATTATCATCAGCGCCGACGAAAACGCTCGCCCTGCAATCGTTCCGAACGATTGTTTAGAAATATTTCACCAAAATCAGTAACTGTCATTATTTAACTGTTTTTCCGTTTTTTCATGAGCTTATTTCGCCGCATCCTCGTAGACTTATCTCAAGGTCGTAAAAGTCAGTAGTCTCCCGCGCAAGGGAGAAGAAATTTATTGCCCCGCAGAGTAATTTTTTTAGAGAAGCTGCGGTAAAAAAATTAGTCATTAAAATATCTTCGACATCGTTGCAGTCTTGTAAAAAAAAGCCATCGCTATTAGTCGGTGGTGAAATTGTTTCAATCGAAAAAGTGTTGTCACTTTGGTTGCCATGGCGACCACTCGGGAAAATTACGTTCCTCGATCGTTCAACTATGATTTCTCGCGAGTAATATTCTCATACTTTTATGATGAAGTAGGCGGCGAGGGTTCACTGCGATGACTTCAAACATTTCAACATTCGGACATTCCAGTCAGGAACAGAGGGTAGGGGAATTCCAAGGTCACAGCCATCAACTAATTCCATCGCAATGGAGCAGCGAGCACTTTCATCGAAGCATCAACCTCACACTAGTCCAGGGGTGGGCAAACTTTTTGACTCGAGGGCCGCAATGGGTTCATATATTGGACCCGGGGGCCGGACCAAGAGTAGATGGACGGTGTGTATGTGTGAATTAATATAAATTAAATTTACATTTGTAACATTAAATGTTTAGATTAATTTAAGGTAGAAAAGCATAAAAAAAGTTATTTTACAAAACTTTTATGCAATCTTTAATAAAATAGTATCTTCAATTTTAGTGGGAACAGTGTTGTTGGTCTCCCTTTCATTAATGAATCAAAGTCAGGCGTTAGCTTTGTTGTAGCAATTCGCAGAATAGATCTGAGGTGTTGGTCAGTTAACTGGGATCTGTGACAGGATTTATTGATCTTCATGACGCTGAACGTCTGTTCACACATGTAGGTTGAGCCAAACAAGGCCAAAATCTTCTGTGCCATCCCCCGGAAATTTGGAAAACAGTCATCTTTAAGTGAGGCATAGAACTCTTTTAATGGAAGAGAGCGGAAATTCTCCTTTAAGATTGCATCAGATTGACGATCGATTAGTTCCAATTGCACTTCTTGTGGGGCTGTTTCTGGGTCTTGTGACAAGGAACAGGCCACCAGCTGAAGTGACTTTTCAATTTTTAAAAAAACTGAAAACCGACGGCAGAATTCTTCATGCAGGTCATTCAGTGATTTGCTATATTTATTCACATTTTGGATGGTCTTTTCCTGTGTGGCTAGTGTGGGAAAATGAGAAAAGATTTTCTTTGAAATTTGCCTAGAAAAAAAGGTCAACTTGGCTTTGAAGGCATTTACATTACTATACATGTCGTGCACATACAGGTCTTTTCCCTGTAGCTTAACGTTAAGCTCATTCATATGAGAAAAAATGTAAACGGCAAACGCAAAGTCACACAGCCAATTCTTGTCGCTCAGCTCTGGAAAATCATCAGACTTCCCCTTTAACTCCAAAAATGTATCAATCACTTCTTTAAGATCCCACACTCGTTTAAAGACTTTGCCCAAACTCAACCAGCGGACACGAGACTGATAAAGCAAGTGGTGGTCTGCGTCGGTTTCCTCCAGAAATGCAATGAACTGACGGTGCTGAAGTCCCTTTGCTCGTATGCAGTTAACAAGCTTTATAACTGACTAAATTATCTAGTGCTCCGCGGGCCGACTTGAAACGGCCGCCGGGCCATATACGGCCCGCGGGCCGTAGTCTGCCCATCCCTGCACTAGTCCATACTCAGTCACCAATGGGCCGCCGATAACGATCACGTACGAACGTCAACATGACTCAAGTAAAGTTAACATCAAAGTATTCCAACCAACTGATGCTGCCCCACCATCTCGAGAGTACTTTATTCCACCAAGGTATCTCGAGAGTACTTTATTCCACCAAGGTATCTCGAGAGTACTTTATTCCACCAAGGTATCTCGAGAGTACTTTATTCCACCAAGGTATCTCGAGAGTACTTTATTCCACCAAGGTATCTCGAGAGTACTTTATTCCACCAAGGTATCTCGAGAGTACTTTATTCCACCAAGGTATCTCGAGAGTACTTTATTCCACCAAGGTATCTCGAGAGTACTTTATTCCACCAAGGTATCTCGAGAGTACTTTATTCCACCAAGGTATCTCGAGAGTACTTTATTCCACCAAGGTATCTCGAGAGTACTTTATTCCACCAAGGTATCTCGAGAGTACTTTATTCCACCAAGGTATCTCGAGAGTACTTTATTCCACCAAGGTATCTCAAGAGTACTTTATTCCACCAAGGTATCTCCGGCACGGTGCTAACAGTATTTTTCTGGTCTACAAAAGATGAATAACATCTTTCAACAGTAACACTAAATTAATGTTACCATAAACATTCAAAAAATCTGCACAAGTTTCAAAATTAATTATTTAATTATTGAATGACAACTCCATTGAGGCATTGCAGAAGGTAATGTTTGAGAGAAACCACTAAAATGACTCAAATGACGCAAAAACAACTGACGACCAATCGATGTGATTTGATGTCTTTTCAATAAAAAGATAAAAAGCAAAACGATCTAAAATTTCAAAAACAAGGAAATACAAAATGATAAAATGGCAAATTCATGGTCAATAAAAATTATAACCAGTGGTCGAACAACAAATTTCTAAAGAATTTCTCAAAACTCTCGGTGAGCAGACACGCAGCATTCATCGACCGCACGTTCATACTTTCAGATGCACCTTCGACGGCCCGAGTTGAATGCAATTTCCAAAGAGTTGACAATTGGTTAGTGGAAGTCAAAGTGGAGGAGTCACCCATAAGACTTTAGATTCCATCCTGTAAAACTTTAGATTCCATCTTTTCGGCGACGGAGCGTATTATTTCCAGAAGAAGGTTTTTGCTCAGCGTACCCATTTCTGGCTGCTTGGCAACCTAACAACATGCTCTTCATCAATGAGCCTCATTGGTTAAAAAGGAAAGTACATTTGCAAACGAGAACACGACGAACGACAATTCATAGGCTTCAAGTTTAGTCAGAAAGGAATCGTTAGATCAGAAATTGCATTTAAACGTCTTATTTAGAGGCACAATCCATCATGTGCATAATTAATGGAATATGAATTATAAATAGCTAGTGAATAATTAGTATTACATAAATAACTAATGTATTATAATTCAGAGGTTAAGAAAAAAAAAACCTTGGTAAAGTTGGTAACTATGATGTCCAAAGCTCGACCTTTCATCTCTAGGGCCTGTATGCGGTCGGCCGCCTCTAAGATCTGATACATCATCGAGAGCGTCAGTATTGCCGTCTCAATTGTCATCAAAATCATCATTATTATCACCTGAATGACATTCATCTGGTTGACATTCATCTCAAGGTTGTACTTGCAATAAGCCTTTATTCGGAGATGGACAAATCGTAGTCAAGTCATGTCATCAATAATATAGATAAGATATCATTTGCCTTATGCAATCTCTGAAAATAAATGAAGACTAACCTGGAGTCTGTTGTTGGTGAAAGAGTAAAAGTTGGAGTCAGAGAAAAGATAGAGCGAGTCTTCAGGAGGCATGAAGATCTCTCCATGATAAATGAACCTCATTAGGCTCATGAAGGCCTCATTAGTAGGAGCCAATTCCCCTAAAGCCAACTGAAGATGTGGAATATAAATTATTACTAATACGAAAGGCAATGCATTTTCACCAAAGAATATTATAAAATTTTCCTTAATTCTCACTTGAACAAGATCATTTGGAGGTGAAAATGATCTAAAGAGAGCTTCAAAGTAGGCTGTCCTTGCTGCCAGGATGGCTTTATGCCCTTTGAACTCTAACTCACCTAGGCACAAGACAATGTCACTAAACATTTTCCCAGATTCTTTCAGAAACTTTTCCATATCTTGCTCCAACGTGTTGCCTAGCCAGATTAGGGTTGCGATGAGTCGGGAACGGATGAATTAAATTTTAAACGAAGAAACAAGTTTTGAGATGAGACCGACATTTGTGAACATCGAAGACTTGCGACGTCATGTCCGCTTGATGTCGCGACTGACACAACTGCCTGAGTCGAATGATTTCCACCATCAGGGGCTGATCTACCTTCTCAAAGTGCTCGCTCATAACAATATTGTTAAAAGAGGCATCTTTCACAATGAACCTGAGACAGTAATCCTAAAAAGCATTGTTATTTTATCACCATTTTTTAGTCCTTTCTCAGGTAACCAAGCACTGTCGTGGAACCTTAATATAATCCAACTTTAGTGCAGCTGCACTTTGGAGGGCAATGAGGACATTTTCCATTTTTATGAAGTTTTGGAGAAACTGCAGGCAGAGGTGTTCTAGACGGATCAACTGAAACTGAAAGCAGCTGCCATTATCCACGTTTTCCAATGTCATTGGAAATATTACCATCATCAACCAATATTACTCATACATGACCCATAGCACTTCTACAAATCACCAAGACTAATAACTTGATAAGCCAGTTTGTAAAGATCCATCATAACCAGGATGACTGAATTACTGCTGGGGTCTTCACCTGAGATGAAAAATCATTGTACATACTTCTACTAATTATAATGGCTGACTATCATCATCGTCATCATCATCACAATCACCACCACCACTATCATCATCATTGTCATCAAAATAATCACTACCTCTAGCACTGGGCTGGACTTTGTCAGTGTAAATGTAAGAGAGGACCAGTCTGAATGACCTTGGATCAGCATCCGGAAGGTGCACCCTCAACAGGGACCTGGAACACTGACTGACAACTGACGGCTCATCGTTCAACGAAGGAATGGACTCCAAGGGTTCTTGGGGAATCTGAGGAGTCAGAACATTTCTTTAAATGTAAAATTGATAAAAATATCTATTTTAATATTGAGTAATGACATTCTTTGCTTCTAGGATGTGGTTTTTGAGAACTTCAGATCGAGCACAGATGATGGCTATGTGGGCCGGCACTTCCTCTTTGTTCTATAGGGTAAAATGTTTTAAAATTCACGATAAATAATTAATATTTACAAACAGACTAACATTTCAAGTAGTTTATAAAACTGTCAAAAAAGTATATGTTTTTAGAGCAATATTTATGAGATGATATGGTTTAAAGTATTTTGATGGACGTTAAAGAGTTTATCAGCAAGGTAAAAGCCCACCTCTCCGACTAAAAATAGGACGTCGCAGAACTGTTCGCTGTTGAGAAGTCGCTCGTAATCATCCCTTAAAGTGCATCGAGGAAGTGTGGAGAACTGTTTTAAATCGTAGCTGTTATCATTATTGTTACATTAATCATAGCTGTTATTATTATTATTATTACATTATTTGATCAAAGTATGACGTGAAAGCAAAAAAACCGTAGCATCATTACCACCATCAACATCACCTGGAATCTATGCATCTCTCCACTCCTGACATTGTAATCCACTGTCCCTCCAAAGATATACATGGCATCCTTTATAACTGCAGCAGCATGGAAAAGTCTCCCAGAAGGTACCTATGTTAATGAAGATGAAATAAAAAGAATAGTAAATCCCTAGAATATCCACAGCTGGTTATTACTTTCTCATGCTTTTTCAAACTTTAGTGAATCATGACTCAATTCAAAGATGAATCTAAAAATTTATTACCATTCACAAAACGATCGAAATACCTCGCTATCCTCGGCGATTTCGATGTTCAGCCACATTTGTTCGTCGAGATCAAAACTGCAACGCAAGACGTGAACGACCAAAAAACTCCCAACACTACCACAGCCATCATCATCACCAACTCACCAATGGATCCCTTTAGGTAGAATATTACCAGAAGCTCCACCAAAGACATATAGGTGCCTGTCATGGGTGACCATGGCGTGACCGTATCGTTTGTCTGGGGGACGTCGAGAGGCCCTGACGACGTGGTCGGTAGACAGTCTGGTCCAACTGATGGATACCAAAGAGAAACTTATCGTATTTAATAACAATTTAAATTCCAAACAATTTAAATGAAATTTAAAATTTAGCTGTTTGGTGCAACCAACATCTAACATCTTTTAAAACAATCAGAGATGAACAAATGAACCGAGCGCCCCCGATTCTAACGGTACCGCACAAATTCAGTAATTACTATTATCATGACCGTCGTCATCATTAATTCAGTTGGTCTCACAATTTAGTGGAAAAGTCAAATTGGAAAAGATCGTTAGTGATTTGAGCACCACTCTGGCCTGAGAAGACGAACATCTTGTCCCTTGCAACAGCCAGTGCAAAATTGCAGCAAGTTGGTGGAATGGCACCTGATTGGTTGACCTAGAATTTTTAAATGATTAAAAATAATGTGACTGATCATAACTTATTCCATCGATTTGCTAATTGAAATTGAGATGATTCATTAAAATAATTGGAAAAATGCTACTGCAAGTTGAAGAATTCTTGACTAGATCTGGATTTTCAAAATGAAACTGCTAATTTACCTCCTCCCAGAAGTGGACTGTTTTCGAGTTGCCGGCCAAAGAGGTCGTCCACATGTCGTTGAGTCTTGCATTTCCATCGTATCCTGCAAAAATCCACAGCTTGTTGTCATAAGTTGCAGCCCCATGGGCTGCCCTTGCCACTGGCCTCCTAAGAGAGAAATGTCAGTTGATGTGGTCAAAAATTTCTTCACAAACAATAAGAACATTCAATAAAACATATACCTGCTTTCGAACTTCCATTCAATCCATTGGCAGGTAGCGAACCGGTATTCGTGCAGGTCGTTCTTGTTAGTCAGGTTGGAGTTGGAGTGGATGTCACCAGTGTAGCCACCTGAACAAAATCATGACAATGATGAAGTCGATGGTCGTCGACCAAAACTGCAACCATCGGCAGGCATTTGCATCACGCTCACGACCAACCAAAGATGAACATGCTGCCTTGAAATTCATTGGCCGAGTGGTGATATCGGGGCGCTGGGGGTGAACCGGTGGTGAAAGCTCTGAAAACAAGAAAAACTGAAAAATCTAGTTAACTGTAAAACTCTGAAAACTGATGATAAATTACATAAAAATATTAGAAAAATAAATATGAATGCAGAAACATTGACATTTAATAAGAACAATCTGCACAAACCTTCCCCAAGACTTTTCTTTGACATCAAACCTTAGTAAGTCATTCAACATGCTCTTTCTTGAAATTATAAAAATTGACATTTGAATCTGCATCATTTCATAACAAGAAAAAGTTGAAATATGGGGCCTTCACTAACCCATTGTCTCCACCAAATATGTATAAATCATCTTTGTATCCCACAATGGTATGTTTGCTTCTCCTGTGGCAAAGTATTAAATCACATCCTCATTGATTCTTAAATCTTACCAGCATAAATAATTCATTTAGCTCTTTATTCTTAAATAAAACTTCTTTATATGAATCGCTCCTACTTGTATCCGACGAATTCATCGCATGAGGGCATTTCTTTCCACCGGTGAATTTTTTCAATCGGCCCGAAATCTAATGTCAATCCTTCCACTCCTACACCACACCATCCCCTGTCCAAGGCTCTTCCCAGATTGTGAGGTCTTTCATTACCTAGACTAGAATGTGCTTTATTTTGAACATTTGAGCATTCGCCCGCAAACGACGGAGATTTGGGTGATTTGGATTTTTGGCTATCCAGGAACATTTGTGTGACCACCGACAATTTTAAACTGAAGATAATGGTATTTATTTACAATTGTATACCAAAACAATCGATTTCCTACAAAATTATAAATTGTTGATTTCAAATTACGTGCCGTCGAGCGGCCTAACAAATACCATCAGCCTCAACATGAAAACATTGTCTAGTTCATTGCAATGAGCAAAGATTAGCTTAATTTAATACAAATAGAACAAAAACTACTAAAATTGTATTATTATGTTGTTATATATGATAACAAAGTATGCTATGATAATAAATATGATTATGTGATAAAATTAAATTTAAAACCTTATTAGCTTGACTCAAAAAACAAAATTTTATGCGTCATTCCGTCAAGTTCCAGAGCTTATAAAATGGAAAAGCCAATCCTAACTAGTAATCTGATTTTCTTTCATTTACAGACTTCTTAGTACTCAAATAAAATTGCATCCTTCACTTAAATTCATTATTGCATCGTCTTGGGGAATCTATGCTTTGGGTTTTCTACGTCTTGGCAAAAACGCAAACCAAAGGTTTTAATTATAATTATACATAATTGTAACGATTAATTCATGTCAAACACGAATTAGCGTAATGAGAGCACGAGTGCAAAAACCTGTCTGCTTCATTCCTCATTTCCTTTCGCATCGACTAAATATCAATTACAAGAAATAATAGTAATATTAGATAATTATTATAATAATTATTAATCATCATTATAATTATTATTATTTATAATGTTTATTTATAAAGCGCCATAAGCGTCAGGGGAGCTCTAAAAATGATAGAAATTGCATGAAATATTTGGCTCTCTAATATAATATTCGACTCATTGTCAACCTATTTTATTGTAATATCAATTCAATGTAAATTTGGATTTACTAAAACTAATAAATTTGTAAAAAAATATTTTTGGTTAAAATAAAGTATGGTATGATTGTTTTAAATAAATATTTAGAACTTAAATATTTATTTTTTATGAGTCGTTTGGCAATAGTTACTTGAAAAAGGTGCGAGTCTCTCTAAACTACTCTTGTGCAAAATAAATTGGTCCCATTATGATTGATGCTGGCGATAAAATGGTAGAAATAATGATTATGTCAAAAGTTACTCGTTGAAAAAGAATTGGAATTGATAAAACAGTGTCTGGAAGGTCTTCAATGCTGGAAGAAATGCTTAAAAAAAGCCCAAACTAGTCTGCAAGGTGCTATTAGCAATGATGTCAGTGGTATTTGGCAAAATTGCTTGCTGAGGAACTGTGAAACTGGGAACAGTATTCTTTTTGCACTCAAGAAAGTAGGTCAGTTGTAGCCCTTTGCCCTGCAAACAATTGATAAATAAATGCAAAAATATAACATAATTTTTTTAACAACTAAACGATATAGTAAACTCAGTGGATACATTAATTGACTCACTTTGATCTCTATCTCGCCTCTCAACTCCATTTCATAACCCTCTGGTGAGTTTAAGAGATATTTGTATGAAGCCTGGCTGATGTGAATTTTAAGAGCTGAATAGAAAACAAAAGGTTAATAGTCATTAATATTTTCAAATTTCGCTAGCTTATATGTGGCTAGAATGCTATAAAGCAACTTAATATAATTTTAGCTAAGATTAAGTATTTTTAGGTACAAGTCATGTTGATAAATTACTTGTATAAATTTAATTAATTTAATAATTTATTCGTTAAAGAGCCTAATTAATTTACTAACGCACTCCATGCGATTCCATCCTGCTTGCCATGTTTACAGTGTCGCCGAACAGACAATATCGAGGCATCGTTTGTCCCACTACTCCTGCTTGCCCGATGGTTATTTTTAAAATGTTGAAATGATTTTAAAATTAACTGCTATAATTGTCGATGAAGTAAGACTTATCTAAAATAAATGTTTGTATCAGTTAACAACCAGCAACCACAGGTCCAGTGTGCATTCCAATCCTTATCTTCAGTTGTCTGTCTGGACGATGCCTTATCTTGAACTGCTTGACGGCAGCCAGGATGTCGAGAGACATGTCGGCAATTTCCGAAGCATGTCGACTGCAGATGACCGGAACTCCGCTAACGACCAGGTATGCGTCTCCTATTGTTTCGACCTGCAGTGGTATTGATAGTGTAACTGCAGATTATAGTAGATTTCGATTTTTCAAGTCAGTCCATCTGCCCATCCTCACTTTATAGACATTATACTTGTTGATGATGTCATCGAATGTAGTCCACAAATCGTTGAGAAAATCAACGACCTCCATGGGTGTGGACTCAGAAGCCAATGTGGTGAAAGAAACGATGTCAGAGAAGTAGATGCTTGATTCCTTGTACAGTTCAGGATGGATATGCAAGCCCATCTTCAAACTGTCTGCCACAGACCTGGCAAGTAAAATGTCAACAGAGTTGATTAACTTAAGAGCTAGTGAACATTAATGAATAACGTCTGCCTCAATGTATTCAAAATATACTTTTACTTCATTATACTTTTATAAAACCTTGAATAAAGCTATTTTATAGTGTTATTAATAATTTTACATAACATTACATAATTGTATAAAATAATTTAATTGCTATGTGCTGACGAGGGCAACATCCTGTATAAGAGCATGTCAGCCTTCTTCTTCTCTTCTTCCAACTGTCTCGTTCTTTCCCCAATTATTTCTTCCAGGTTGTTGGCGTATTTTTCCATCATTTTCAACATGTTATCCATGATGTTGATCCTAGCAATCAATAAATTACTTTTACAAATGCTGCTTGTAATTTTATTTGTACTAAATTAATAATTATTCATTCCCGGTGGCAACCGAGAAGCCGTGCTAACTTTCCCTTGTTAAAAGAATTGAATCTTGTAATAAGTCTGGAGGTCAAAGGTCGCATGTTCTTGTCCTCAGACCAGCAATCTCTCGCCATGTCCAAATAGCGGGAATCTATTTTAGGATCCTCATTAAGTTTAGGTCTGAAGGGGGGCGATTCTGTATTTTTAACCCTCATCACGATCTCTGAAGTTTCAATATATAAATCAATAAAACAATCCAAAAAGCGCTTAATAAATCAATAAAATAAAAATATATCAATCAAGAGATCACCTTTAGATGACTTGGGTGGATCGCCACAACTCTGGAAAGGAGGACACCTATAGAGGATTTCTTGAATCACTATTCCCAAACTATAAATATCGGCCAGTGGGGTTCCGTTTAGTGGCGGATTTGGATGATTTAATAATTCGGGTGCCGTCCACAGGAGAACTGCATCAAAATTTAAAATAAATGTCGATATATTTGTTATAAATGGTTTTAAAATTATTTGCTAATATAATTGCTAAAAAAATTAACTGCATTTCCTCCATATTAAACTCAAGGAAAACGATGTAACGGAATGCCATCGTAGTCTCACGAAGTTCCTCACACGAGAATCTTTCCTCTTCGTTTGCAAAAGTGCGGAGCCTGTGCACGGTGCTGAGACCCCAACTGCTCAGCTTGATGATCCATCTGCTGTCCACCAGGCAATTGGAACTTCTCATTCTACCGTGAGATTTTATTGGACTTTTGTGCAGATAATCCAAGCCCTGATTTTAATTATATTAATAACAACGTTACTGGTAACGATAACGACAACTATTATGGTTTTAAAAGGATTCGCAAAAATGAAACTTTCTCATTTTAATGAGATGACGCAATTTCGATCTAATTAATCATTAAATTATACTCTATTAAGATACATTGTGCATTGTAACAGCAGGCAGTTTATGTTTATGGCAGGACGAGTGTCAATATATCTCTGAAATTTTTTGTGAATTCAAATACGAACCTGAATGCAGTCGCATATGAATGATCTCTTAAAATTATCATCCAGTTTTATATCCGGGTTGTTGAGGATATCCTAAAAAAATGAAAGAAAATCCTAAAATCATTGTTAAGTTAATGAAGTAAAGTCATTTTAGTTGCAATAACATTAACTTGATTATTATTTTAAGTTAAAGTTTGCTTTGTCAACGCCACAGTAACCTGCAAACTTCCTCTGAGACAGAATTTGGACAGGATGATCACGTGACCAGGCTCATTGCAGACACCAATGAAAAGACATAGATTATCATGTGTTACTGCCTTCATCTGGAACAGATTAATTCACTAATAATACTTTCATCTAGAACATATTAATAATATTCTAACAAGTTTTAATAACTGTCATTTAAAACATAATTGATTGCAAATTATTGGTCATCTTACATTCATTTTAAATGAGAATGATTTATAATGATAATTAAATTCGGCAAAAGTTATTAAGGCCAAGCTTCAACAACTCTTGACAAAAACAAAGGCTAGAAATGATTGGATATCGGACTAACATGGCCTATTTCAGCTTGATCTCTTTTGCTGAAATTGACCACCCTTGACCCAACAGCCTTCGCTGCACAAAGCACTCCTCGACAAAATGCGGCGCTCACGTGGCCCAGAGAACTTTCCGCCGGAGCTATATTTAGCAGCGGATACGACGTCAATGTCGTCCGAGATATGCTATGAGTTTGCTACAAGAAATCAGAAGAATATGTATTGTAAATCTATGGATCGTATATTGCCACGTCAAATGTATACGTTTTTACAAATGGCGAAGTTATTTTGATAAAAAAATCGTTCAGACGAATCCGGTTATGTCGCCGGCCTATGGGTTTGCCAAAAAGCGTCGAGATAATCGATGATTGAGATAACCGAAAATCAAGATTGTGGCTATACATTGACATGTGGTTGAAATTTCTTTACGTGCATAATTAATGCTTAATAAATGAGAATGTTTTTGATGTTTTTACACAACAGCAATTGATATTTGATATTGATACCAGCAATTTGTACCTACATGTTTGTTGACAACAAAAGGCATTTGTAAATCAACTAACAGCAGCGATTTGGACCGATTATGCAATAAGAATTGGTTCTACTTCTAAAACGTCGACTTAATAGGGTTGGCGAGTTAACCGAGATAAGTGGGTTTTAACTGTATTTGGTTTAAAACTTACAGTTTATGATGAAATATATTCAAAATGTGTGTTCTTGGAGATTCTATTAAATCAAATTCTATTTAACCAAACAATAGTTTTTACTCTGAAGCTTATAATAATAATGCTTATATAAAGTTTATATAATACTTTATTATTATTTATTTATTATTACAATTTACTTGATTAACAACTTTGAGGCTGTTGGGTTCCTGTTTGAGAAAATGTATTTCATCATATTTAATTCTCCAAGACATCTCTTGTTCTGGAGCCAAATACCTTCGGTATCTAAAATTATGTAACCGCCTAATTAATGTCTCATTTTTAACAAGATTGTTAATAATTTATTGTTTAAAAGTCTATCACCTGTTGTAATAGACAGCCACTATGATGATCAAAACGACTCCAGCCGAGACGAAGAAGAAGATGAGCAGGGCATCCCTCGCTATTATTTTGTGTAATTAGTAAATAATTACCATTTATTATATTTTAACGTAACGGATAAGGGCGTTTTACTTTATAATATAATTTATATTGTTTTTAATTTTCATAACCTGAAAATTATTTTTATTTAATGTCGAAGTAAAACTATTTACTATGAAGCATATGGTAAAATAATTTCAAAACATAAAATGTAAACCTGTGTTGTCGGATGAACAGTTGTTGCAGGACGTGGAGTCACCGGGTTGGTTCATTCCAGTTCTTCCCCAGTGTCTCACAGACATCATCAAAATACGCTTTTTAAAAAGTTCATAGTTTATTGAAGCACCATCCAAAATCAAATCTTAAGCATTTGTGTTTTGTTTTTAAACGTGTTTTACATAATTTTTTAAAAATAATTAAAATTCACGGGCTCCAGTTGATCTCTGGCCATTCTTATTCTGAGCAATTCGGTGTAAACGTCGCTAGAAGAAGAAGTGAAGGACATGTGCCAGGCTATGAAATCCGACACCCTATCGGAGTTGTTTCCCATCTCCACCTTTCCGGATTTACCTTGATTAACATTTAAATTATCTTTTTATTAATAACAGTCGAAAGTTATCCCGGAGAGGTGGCGCTGGATGTGACGCTCTCTGATTGGTTGATACAAATGAGTAAAGAATAAATTCTAAAGAAATATGTAATACAATGACAAAAAGATTGTTCAATAAAAATAATTTAACCTGACCTTGAAAAGAGTAACCTCTGACCTTCTTCATGACCAAACTTCCGTTGTTGATGTTGGAAGTCTCCTTAAAGAGGTCGCTGGCGACCAGTGCCCACAAGTACACGGAGTCGTAAAGAAATAGTGACCGAACTGAACCCTTAGTCACGTAAATTGTTTTTGTTTAATTGTAAATGGTTATAATATTTACTTAGTATTGCTAATAATATTGAAGCTATTATGTCTTATCATAAATTTTAACTTATATTTTTTACATGTAATGGTGTGAAAGGCAAAGACTTTAATGAAAGTAGCTAAATCGAATTAATTTTAATAAAATGTTAAATAGGCATTTCTTGTTATTGTGGCCAGAACGTGATAATAATTTAACCAGTTCATGACGTCAAAGTTAAATGATAAGATAAGCTAAGATTAGACGGAAGATAATTTTTAACTTAATGTAAATATTTTAGTTTGTCCATGTAAAGTAATACCAGTGCTTGCCTGTGTAAAGCAGCATTTGAATATCAGCATTAAATTAATGAATCAATCAGTTAATGAAAAAATGCATTACAGGCAAAGAATCAAAATTTTGCAGTGTAATAGCAATAGCATTGTAGCAATGCATTCCGTTGATTAATGGGATGTAATGAGCATTCAATAGATAGACTAATGAGTATCGACCAATCACATCAAGCCATGATATTCAAATCATTACAATGGTTGCTCCTTTTTTTCACGACGTTACATTTTTTTTTATAATAGATTTCCTGACAATATTAAGTAAATATTAATTATTAAATAAGCAAATTAAGTGAACGTTACGACACATTTATATTTATTTAAAGCATTATTTTGTAACCACCCTAGTCCTGTCAAGTGAACCGTTCAAGTTCCATGTTGAATTGGTGGCGACTGAGAGGATGTTTTCAATAAAATTATCGGTTGATGGTGAAGGTCGGTATTCAATGGTGATCTGCATCATTATCATCATTATCACCATCACAATCATCACCATCACCATCATAATCACCATCACCAAAAGTAGACGTCATCGCCCATATGCGCATAATAACATCTTACTTCGTATATAACATCGAAGCAATTAACCTGAATGAGAGCTTTGAATGCCTGTCTGACAGCATCACCATCATCACCTTTATTACTTCCTTCAACCTGTCAGTTCATCATCGAAAGATATCATCGCTATAATCATCACCATCAATAATAGCAGTAGCACCTGCCATAGGGTGAGAAAATTATCGACAGGTATGATGCTAGGGAAGATGAAGACGAAGTCGCCATTGGTCATGCCCATCACTGCGGCCACACCCATGATTTGGCGCAGGAAGTTGGCACTACCGCATAGAACCACAACTGCATAGAAAGACATCGATTACAGTTTACGATTATTAGATATGATGATGACAGTGACCAAGATGATAATGGCAATTTGTGAGCGTAACAACAAATTATGAATATTACAGCATTATTCCTAGATAAGAAATAATTTTCGAAATGCAATAATAACTATAATATGTAATATACATTGCAAATTTGTAGATCCACGAAATCAAGTAAAGGAGAGGGAATGTAGGCATAAAAAGTGATGACAAGAATCCAGTTGATGTGGAGCTTAATTCTTCGCTCGACTGATGAAGATGAATATTTGAAAATAAATTCCCATTCATCGAAGGCCCAGCTTTGAATTTGCGACTTCTAAGTTTATGTTAATATTAATAAAATTATTTTGGCAATGTGGATGATAATCGTGATGATAATGATGATCTTACTCCTTCCAAGAGTCGCCACCTTTTCCAAAGTTGATCTCATGCATTCTGGGATTATTTCGTCACCATTCAATTTTATGATGGAAAGGATGACACATTTTTTCTGTTGTGAATTCTGAAATTTAAAACTATTATTGTAATAACGTCATATTTAATCATATCTGCTTATTTTAGTTATTAATTGTCTCTCAGCTAAACAATTAGTTCCTATTAAGACTCTAATTCAAATAATCTAATTACTTTTCCATGAGAATCGAGTTGACATCTTTCTGTTCCAACAACATTATTGGCGTGGCTGGCTGAATGGATTGCACGTAAAAAGCAATGGAAAAGCAGTCGTAATGTGTCGTGTTCGCAACCGAGCCCATGCAGGGAATTTTACTCATTATTATTTCTGAAGGTCTAATTAAACGATAAACGTATTTATTCTATTTATTTCATTTCAAATAATGTCGACCAAAAATCCTGAAATTCTGTAAATTGAAATATGATATAAGATAGGAAACTGAGTAGATCGTCATCATCATCGTGATTACCTTGTTAATGGTCTGAACGAGATCTTCACAATCTCCATCCAAACTCTTTTCGTAGATTATCAGAAATTGTTTCCACTAAAGATCATTTTTTTATTCAATAATTTTATTACAATAATTAAATACACATTAATTTTCCTAGCCATCAAAATTACCAGCTTTATTATTATTATAATTATTATTATAATTATTATTATAATTATTATTATTATTATTATTATTATTATTATTATTATTATTATTATTATTATTATTATTATTATTATTATTATTATTATTATTATTATTATTATTATTATTATTGTTGTTGTTGTTGTTGTTGTTATTATTATTATTATTATCGCTGTTAATTATTGCACAATAAGTATGTTATCCAATCTACAAGAGCATGACTCTAGCAACCCCATAATAATCGAGAAACATGTTGAGTCCCTCTGCTAGGCTGTCGTGAGAGGGCACCAGTCTGACGAGGGTGGTAAACATGGTCTTGTCGTTTAAAATGGAACTTGGCGAGGCAAAAGAAATTGTTGTCATGTCCCAAAATGACGTCAACTTAGCCGCGTATGCGGTAGCTAAAATGATGGGTAAAAAGGTAAATTATTTATTTGCTTAATTTTTATGTTATAAATTTAATTTTTATTTTATAATTATTATATAAATAGCTGCCGCAAACTAAAATAACATTTTCCTTAAAAATAAAATTTTTAATAAAAATCGGTCAATTATTAGTTGGAGAGTTCATAATAACAAATCAATCATTCGAATGAGACAATGAAAACTGATTGATCAAATGCAGTGATTGTTACCATGGGAACATGGAAAACCGAAGGTGACGCTCATATTTAGTTCTTCCCTCAGTTCGACCAGGTAGCCGAGGGCGTCTTTTCCATCGCAGTTCGCTTGTTTCCAGGTCAAACTGTGCATTGATCATCATTTAATCATTAATTCATTTAATCATTTACTCAATTATTCATTAAAAGCAATTCGTCATGTTACCTTAGCGTAAAAGTAAAAATACCATTTCGGTTCAATGATCTTCACAATCTATTAATGACATTGTAGGCGACGATGAATTAATTAACAAGATAATTAATCATCCGATGATTTATGGTAATTCGATTGAAAACTTGTTAAGATGTCCTAATCCAATGTAAACAATTTCGCTTGATCAAAGGATGCAAGGGGATTCAGTCTCGGAAATCAATTTTCAGTTCAAATGTTGATTCGGACGTGCATCAAGAAGATTAGTCTCATCCGCATTGTTCACTGAAGTGTGAACCAGGTGAGGTCATACCTTTATTAATTTTACAGGTGAAGTTTCTCTCTCCAAGACATTCAAAACTTAGAAATCTATTCGGCGATATGAAGGGTATATAAAAGGCTTAAATACGTGTTAATTATTATATATAATTATAAATACATGTATCACGTTAACTATTTAATTATGGCTAAAAGTCAATTACGGAGTTTCCAATTTATACTATCCTATTAAGATGATTTATTCATGTAAATGTCTTTGTATGTTCACAACAAAGATATGATGCTGCACACAATCGTAATGTTTCGTAATTACCTATTTACTTGTTGAAAATTAGGAGAATTAGAAGAATATGGAGCGAGATCTTGCCACTCCCCCCCCCCCTGGATAAAAACCAAAGTCCCCAAAGTCCAGCTTACTTCACCGCATGATCGGCCAACAGACCGTCCCTTCGAGCATCCATCAGCGCCAAGGTGGTTGCAGGACCTATACTGGAGACTTCTTCCTTTGGAATGATCAACACCACTTGGATGGTTCCAGCTTTCGGACCTGTCTGGATGTCAATATGGTAACTGTGGTAACTATGGTAACTATGGTAACTATGGTATCTATGGTAACTGTGGTAACTAACTCGGGTCAACGGTGAAATCACTGGCAATGACGAAGAAGCAGATTCTAAAATCTTTGTTGATGATGACGATACTGGTGAACTTGAAGGTGTTGATGATGATGATTCAAGATTGGTAACTTCGGAAAAGCGAATGTCCGACTCCGTTATGTTGTCGCCTCGAAGGCTGTTCTTAGTTGTGTGGTTGCAGTAGTTGCACGTGTGGTTGTTGTTGTTTACAAATTGCTGCGAATCGTTTTGAAGTACCACCGTTCTTATTGAACCTGGTGTCGTTGACATAAGCTGACCATTGTTTCCATCTCTTCGGGGAGCTTAGTTCAATTCGATAAATTTTAAATCTTTGAAAATTAATCCGAATTTGTTGTTAAAATAGTAATTATGCGTAATTCTTTCAAATATTTGTTATTCTTTTCAATGACCAAATATAAGATTAATGAGCAAATGCATGTTCCAAATATCATCGGAGTTTTCGCATCATTAAATCCTTATCTTGGAGTCATAAAACTTCAAACTTCAAACGATTCTATGAAAGTTACTTTAATGAATTATTAAGAAATTTTTTTAAGATTGTATAACTAATAAGTTAGTTGCATAATTAATTCTTAATCTCTCGAGCATTCAATCGTGAATTTCAACGTAATTCTACCTTCGCTTCCCATGAAGCCATTCAAAAATGTCGCGAGGATGATCATCAGGAGGACGTTGCTTATTAAAGCCATGTGTCCTGAAATAAATGTTATAAATATTCAGAACATATAACATTAAGCAATTACGGTTAATGCATTTATTAATTTTCAATTTAATAATATTTTAACAGAAACCACCTTTTGAGTTTCCTTAGTGAATGTTTCCAGAAAAACGTGTCGACCAAAAGAACACAGAGTTCATTAACTCCACACGTACTTTCCTTAACGTGTTAGCCGCGCGTCGCAAGCAATGTGGATCTGTAATTTCATCGTCCGACGCTGGAAAAAATTTAATAAACTCTTTAAAAGGATTCCATTCACTCGGCGAAGTTTTTTTTCCATTTTGAACTTTCTACATGCTTCCCTCACATCCGTGCACTCTTCATTCGATTTCGAACGGATATCCTGAGAGTAAAAATAAAATGTTTAGAAGCATGACATAAAACAACAAATTTTACTAATAAGATTTAATGTTTTCTAGTAAGCTTCAACCACTACAAAGGACCAATCGATAGCGATGTCATTCGAATCTAACATAGTTTATTAATATTTATTATTAGGCACAACTAATAAAAAAATACATGCTCAGAACTGTTTCCCTTTTTTAAATGTTCAAAAACTTCTGTGACGTTCGACCTCTCGCGAATGGACGTGGAACAAAGAAAAACGTTTCTGTATTCTGAGAGCTTTATCAAATATCACTTCGGCGTCATCAAGAACGAATTAGCTCTGCATGCTGAGAGGAATCGTAACGTATTGGCCAGAAAATGTGAAGAGAGATGGAAAGTCGGAGAGTCCCTTGCTACGAATTGCGATTGTATTTAATATATTGTCACTTAAAAAGCACGAGAGGCGCTTCTTGCAATCACTTATATAGCGCTCCCTCCCTAGGGCGCTTGTGGCAGTGCTGGGTTTCGAACACGACACATTACAACAACACTGTTGCTTTGCCGCCACATGCAGGTACGTTTCCAATTCGGCCAACCCTCACTCCAAATTGGACGCTGAACGAGTGGCTGAATTCCATTTAGTAGATAATGTTCGATGATTAATAAAATATAAATAAATAATTAAAAAACTTTACGAGCCTGTTATTTCCGAATACAACAACATTTTAAAGGTTTTACCGCTTCGATGCAAACACCGGCTCGTTCGGCATGCAGAAGAATTAGCATCCGAACTTTGAGATGTTGAAAGACAACGGTATTTTTTTATATGCAAAAATTATTTCAAAGAAATAGCAAACAATAAAAATTTTTTTGAGAACTGTACCATAAAACTCAAATGCAACTGGCCTTTCACTCAACAGGCCAATCCGTTTCTCATAATTTTAAGGCTGGCAAATGCTACATCACCATTCAGTCCAAGTGGAAGCTGTTAATATTTGGAAGACCACAGTGAATGTTCATAGCCTTGGCACGGCCGTTCATCACATTTCTAACTCGCTCGCCAATGCCGACACGACAATAAATCCTAAGTAACAACCGATCCATGCAAATCATGAAGTGGCATGCAATTTTCTCACTGAAAAATGTACAATTACTGAATAATAACCAAATAATTACTAAATACATTAATCCAACAGAAATGTAGCATCTACATACTTATATCCCAGGACAACAATATATACATCCCCTGATATGTTTTGATAATCTAATTAGTTAAATCTCTATACAGACAAGAGATCTGACGATGCCTGGTGACATTCTGCCCAAATCTCGAAGCCGAGATTTACAAACATCAATCCCACAACGGTTAAAGTTTCAGACAAATTTTAAAAAAATCAACTGTAAAAAAATACATAACATCAGCAAATTAACAAGAGCGGCTAGAAGGCCTACGAGAAATTTCACGATCGCAAAATTTGCCGCTTAATACTTCAAGACAAATCTTGGAACAAAGGTTAAGGATACAATGCGACAGCTAGCTCAGAATTTGATAACAACAATAAAATGAGTTGTAAGAATAACAAACATTATCGCCATTAATCTTTCAAATAAATCTTATTTTAGAAAATGGGCTCTGGCTCGCTTTTTTCAGGGTTCAGTGGAATATTCATAAATATTTTTATTTACAGAAATGAGCTTGGAGAACTTGTCAACTTTTTTGCAGATTTATGGGACTGAAAATATGAATTACAAAATTTAGAGAAGTAAAAGTGTATAGAAATAAATATTAGTCATTTTAGTTAAAGGGCAGATTAAAAATAGGTGATTTTAAAAATTAATGCATCACAATAAAAGAATCTTTAACAAATTCATTCTTAATATTAATCCATTGTGATAAGATTTCAAGTAAATTGGTCGAGAACTCACAATCAGAACCGATCGTTCTCGTAACGCGCGTCCCCAGATCCGTTCGGTAAGTTGACCTTCTCGCCCTCGGATGCGTCGAATGTCTTCTCGTCTCCCTTCCCGAGGTCGTAGCCCTCGAAGTGTGCTTTGTTTATGTTCGCATCCAGCCCTTCATCTATACCGTCCTCCTCTAGAAAATGCTCCGTTCCCCCGTTTGCCTCCTGAACTTTCAGAACTTTCACCTCGGACTCCGAGGTCACCAGGACGGGAGAAGAACCCTTGCATTTCTTTCTTATCTGCAAATGTTTTAAATGTTAATCGTTAAACAATATCATTAACTGTTAATTCCAAAATTAAAACCATATCTATCGGTGAATGTTATTAATTTTTAGTAAAAATGAATCCAATGAATCCAAATTTAAACAAATCATTGATCCAACCAACCTCAAGAAAAGCAATGGTCAGCCACAGGGGAATGGGCATCAACATGGCCACTGCCACCGGACTGACGACGCTCAGGTCTGCGTCCGGTTGAGGCAAAGAAAACTTCAACAGAAGAATGGGAAGACCGGTGTTCTGCACCCCGGTTTCTATGGCAACTGCCACGACCCTCGACCACTTGAGGCGACAAGCAAAAGCCAGCAGTCCTCCCAAAAGGAAACCGGAATATGAAAGAACGCAAGCCCCGAGTATTAACCCGGGACTGATTAGTCGGAAAAGGTAAAGATTCGACCAGGTACCCAAAGTGATGAGCAAAAGAATGATGATGGCAAAAAAAGGCCTCATTATTTTTTGGATCCGTTCGGCCCATTGCGCCTTCTTGATCTTGATGATGGCACCGATCTGTAGAGGAATGAAGTACATAATGGACGAACAAATTTCTAAATAATATAAAGAATACTACACAATCTCTGAGTTTGAGATGTTTCATCACAATTACCATCCATACCCCCAACATCTTAATCACAACTAACATCAACATGGACCAAAGAATGAAATTAATTAAAATGTTTCAAGATAATC
The DNA here is from genome assembly GCA_021613335.1 of Whitmania pigra. Taxonomy (NCBI): domain Eukaryota; kingdom Metazoa; phylum Annelida; class Clitellata; order Hirudinida; family Haemopidae; genus Whitmania; species Whitmania pigra. The sequence goes on from JAJTWR010000323.1 coordinate 79,536, forward strand.
ACTCCAAAAAATCTCATCAACAATATACATTGAGATAAGTCTAAGAGTAGAGGTAATTGCAACTGATTGATCAAAAAATTATGCCTGCCAATTAAATAACAATAAATCATTTTACCAAATAACTAATTACATGGTTTGTAAAGGAACTTGAAAACCAAAATTTAGGACTTTTTAGGACCTTCTACTCCATTTTTAGGACCAACAATAATAACAAAAATAACAGTTTTTAGATTTTAATTATTCATTTTTGTACAATTTAGAAGTATAACACAAGATAGTAATACGTGAAAGTTCATAATATCAATTTGTTTAAACAAAAAATCAACTCTTCAAGTCTTTCTCTAAAGTGGCAATTTCTACCACTTTTGCTTTGCTATCTTTCCTCAGGCTGTTTGCCTGGACCAAGAGATCAATGTTCCTGGTTTTTGCACATTCAAATCAAATGAAATAAGACAATCTTTACGGTGGCGAAAGTCCGAATCACAGGACCTCAAGGCCATCGTCCAATAATGTGCAAAAGTCTCTGTCCAACATATCCCATATCAACATATGTTTTAGAGTCTTCAGCTTCTTCTTCTTCAGCATGCTCACGTCATCTTCAACTGCTTTTCGTTTTGAGGTTACAGCTGCCTGAATCTCTTCCTCGTGCAATGCATCCAAATTTACATCTCTGCCTTGATGCTTTAAAATGGATCAGGATTTATCAACCTTAAAATTGCCCATACCTTCAACACTGTTGACATGGTCTCTAATCATCTCCCTTTACATTCAAGCTCATCTTTTTCTCAAATCAAACTTTTACTTATAGAGAAACCTTTTTCAACAGAATTCCCGTGCAGCTAGAACAAAGGGACCGATTTCTTTGCTAATCGTTACTTCAACAAAACTGTAACTAATAAAATCTCAAAACATTATTACTTTTGAAGACCTATCATTTTTTTTAGAACTTTTTAAAAAACGAATTTTGGAAATTTAGTACTTTTTAGGATCTGTACAAACCATGTAATTAATAATGATTAGAGGCTTACAGCGAGAGGAATGATCATAACTGCCAGGGTGGTGAAAATGTTGGTGAATGGAACCCTGAGTTGAGAACCGTGAGTGTTGTACACCAGGCGACCGAGACTGTGCAGCCAGAGGGGAAACATAGCTGCAATCAAGGAAAGTAATCATTCAGTTACAAAAGATTATTTGCCAATAAAATGAAAATATATAAAAATCTATCTAAAAAAATAATGCATCCACTCTGCAACAATACAACTCAACACTAGGTACTGTTTTTCCAAACTATATTCTGGCAATTTTTAAAATCTTCGGACCACGCAAAACCGGCTCACCGAGAGAGGCGACAGTGCTGACGAGAGTCATGGTGACGCTGAGAGATGAATCCCCACCGAGGAGATAAGTGTACATGTTGCTAGCACCTCCCCCTGGTGCACAGCCCGAGGCAAAGAACCCCAAAGCTATGCCCCCTGTCAGACCAAGAGATTTGACAACTGCAAATGCTGCCTGGATTAATTTGAATTATTTTGACAGTGTAAAAATTAAAATTATAATCATAATATGTCTCTATTCCAACCAACACCTTTGCATTAATATTCATACTTTTACCACATCCATCATAAGTGGGATTTTTTGAAAAATGATTTCAGAATAAGAACATGGGCATCACACTGCTTGACGTGATTAAACAAATCAAATAAAAATATAATAAATTTGATATCATGTGATTTATTAAACAATGTTTTCATTATTTGATATGATTTATTGTGTAAAGAAAACTGAGAGGTTAATAATTTATTTAATTGTAGTTATTTCTATTAAGTTAAGTCTTTCAAGACACTATGCTCGGATGATAATAAGAAATAAATACAATGTGAAAACAAAAAACAGAAATGTACAATGAACAGTGACATGATACAGAACAAGATTTTGGACCACAACACAATGCTTCTGATAACCTTTGGAACTTTAGCAAAAACTTAGGACAATTGCAACCATTATCTATTGTTTCAGGATTCTGGCAGATCTCCCCACTTTTAAATAAATATATACAAAGTTATGTAATTTCTATTCCATAAAATGTATATAAAATGACAACTAGATAGTGGAAAATTATTCATGCAATGAACAAATTCATTCAACTGCTCTCATTGTGTCGTAAAGCTAGCATTAGCCTGAGTGTGATGATGCATAACTTAATGCTTCTTGACTGTTTTATAAAATTCTTGTTTGTAAGTCATTCAATAATATTGTTTAATAATGTCAAACAATTAAAAGGATTTAAATCATTATTGAATTAGTAGATAATGTTATGTAAAAACATTAACATTAAAATAAAGCACTTATGTTGAAAGATAATATATTATTGTAAGTTGAATACATGAGTGGAGTATCATTACTTAGCTGGTATTTTCAAAATTAGAATAAGTAAATAAATAATTTTAGATTTTTTTTTATTTGATTAAAGTCTATTGCACAACTAAAAAATTCTAGAAGCACTATAAGTGTAAAAATATTTATTAAAAAAGCAGTAGGTCTCCTACAAAGGAGGAATTTGAATTAAGTGTGAGTGAGAGATACAGCTCCAACAACCTAAAATGTTCCTAAACTTTGACATTTGCCATTACACTGAAATCAAAACTCTAAAAACATTGATTCACAAATAATTGGATATTTTTCAATTTTTTCATAAGGCTTGCAGAAAATAGAAAATAGATTTTTTAGGGTAATTGCACACATTGACAGATTCACTCCGCAGCTACAGTTCAATCACAAATAATTCTTAAATCTAGGTACAAGAATCTTATCATTAAAACTTTCTGTGTCTATGACCACTCCTTGAATACAACTGTCAGGTCTGGAACTCTCACCAGAAGTACTTAATTGAAAGCATCGAGAAGATTCAAATTAAGTTTACCCTGAGGACGAGCTAGGGTGTCTTGATCGTCTCAAAGCATGTAAACTCAAACAGTCGTCTAGTAGCCTCCGTTTACCGAACAAAATTGTCAATAATTTAACATCAACGGACCTCAAAAACCATATTCATTTTGCAAATTATTCATTGGCCAGAGGACAAAGGAGTTTAAACTTAGGCCAAACTTTTGTGCAATTGATATGACTAAATACTATTTCATCAATGGAATAACTAAAATTTGGAACTCTCTCGCTAATAACATCGTCTCTGCCACGACAGTCGATTCTCCTCCCCCGTCAATGATCACGACTTTTCTCCTTATCTTTCGTGCAATTGATACGCTCATACCTCTTGTATCACTTCTCAATTTTGTTGTTTGTTTGATTCTGAGCTGTTAAGAGGCTTTTGTCCTTTGCTCACTTACATAATTACATAAAGGATACAAAAATATAACAAAATAAAAATTTAATGTGAATAATGCGCATGATATTAATCACAGAAAATCATTTCAAAAAATAACTGCATTACAACCTTTTAAAATAAATTAAAATAAATTATTCCAACAAAAAATATTTACCATCATTGTTAGATAATATTTCTTTGAGCAAAATAGACATAGTCTGACATACTTAAGGACCCATTGCTACAAAACTCAATATCATTTTATCATACTTGTCAATCAAAAGACATGTAACCAAATGCTTAACCTATCCAGCATTGCTTCGTTATAATTAATCCCATTGCTTATTTTTAACTCATCCATTTTGCTGATGTTATAAATTGATTGTTTAGATATTCATTTTTATATATATTCAACAAATATTAAAGAGAACACAAAAACATCATGCATTAAATACAGGTTGCACATCTCACCACAAGAAAACGTAAATCAAGCATTCATAGGAAAATAATAAATTTTGAATAATAACTCTTTAAAACCTCTTAATTAAACTTGATTAAATCTAATTAAATTAGGCAAACAAGAACAGGCAATCCACTCACCAGCGGCATAATGACGTACTGACTCATAAACCCTATGATTGGGGCCACAGGTTTCTTCAGCACTTCCTTCACTGCCCCGAGATCCACAGCACAACCCATGCCAACATATGCCAGCATCATGAGCAATGTAACTACAGCCACAAACAGATGATCAACTATTCTTTCTTTCCTGATCACCGAAATCTGTATCAACATGTCTTTGTAAGCTGGCTGAATTAGCTGATAACCTTTGTAGTGTAATATGGCTTCTGTCCTCCCTAAAAAAACGCCCTTGATAAAGATGTAATCTCCTGTACTGGAGGAGTTTGGCCTATCAGTTATATTCACTAATTTGGCAATTTTTAAGTCTTTTATCAAGATATCAAAATTATCGCGTGAAACATGGGTATCATTGAGCCAGGAACAATTGGCCTCAATAGGCAAAATTTCATCTTCGTATAACTGAATTGACTTGGCAATGCAATTCGTATCATTCCCTAAAATATCTGCCACATTGAAATGATCCTGAGCTTTAATTTGACAGACAGAAAACCAGGTAAACATAAACAGCAATGAGAACCACATGGCAACACCCTAAACTTGATGGGATTTAATTCAAATTAACTATTTTCGACCCAAGCGGACTATGTCTCTCAATCAGCCATCGGCTTAAAACGTAGCAAACAACAAAGTTATCAAGACCTATCAAACGACCTCAAACTCTTAAACGATCCCTAGTTATTTATATCGTCCATGCACTGAGTAAAAGATAACTTAGATTTTAATGTAATAGAAGCAAAGCTTACGTCCTAACTTGATTAGCTAATTTATTGTATTTTTGAAAACTCCTTAACCTAATTTGGTATTTAATTTACATTTTAATTATAAACATTTGATCAAAATGGAATCATTTATTCAAAATCTTAACATCTAGTGATGACCCCTGTTTTAAAAAATCAATAATTAAATTATGTAATTCATACAAGTAGTATTTGTTAGGCCCTCGCAGACGTTTACCTTCCTTTATGATCAGATTAATTTGCGCTTGTGCCGGATTTAGGCATGTGCTATTGGGGTGTATCTCCACTTAACAAATCCTTCTCTTTCCGCAACTATATAATTGATACTGATATCGATTTTGAATTTTGTTACCGTCATTTCAGACTTTGCCCGTATTTAGCCATGGCTTTATATAAAAAATGTGTTGCATCAAATCGAGGGATAGCATGGAATGACATTTTCAGCTAGAGTAATAACAGGAACACTAGATTCATATAATTCAACATTTGTGTTTAAGGAGATGCCCTAGTTGCATAATCTGCCATGAACTTTAGCTGAATAATGAAAAGAAAATGATGTTTATTCTTTTGAGATGAGCAACATCTGGAACTTTCACCCTGTAAGAATTTGTACAGATCAGATTTTTTTTTAGAAAACAACATTTAGTTGTCATTCTGTGATTGTAATGCTCCGACTCGAACCTTTTTTGATAAAACAGGCCATTGCCTACAAAATTCACAAGAGTCCTATGAGTGATGTTTATGCTATTGTTATAAAAAAAAACCGTTATCACAATCATTCTCGCCATCTTTTATTAGCCAAAATTTTTGAGCATTATACTCCCAAGAAAAAGAATCTTGAAAAAGGCAAACTCTACTGACCACGAGGGACAAGATGGCTCTAACTTTGGTTGCTTCGATGATAGCTACCTTGAGCAACCACAACGTCAAACGTCAAGTATAAGCAACTCGAATGAAACTTGAGTGCTTGTATTTTATTAACGTCCAATTCATAACTAGATTATTAAGATGCAAAATGAAGCCTCTCGCAAGCCGTCTTATATGTGAAACCCAGAAATGCGGCTATTTTGACAACCTTTTTCAAATCGATGATCAGAAAATTTATATTGATTGACAAAATTATCAACGAGGGTCAATCAATTATGATAGACAAGCAATCACATCTTTTAGGATTTTTCTAAGGCTCTCCAACTACCGCCAAAGAAACTTCCACGTGCAGAAAGCGATTAGTGCCAACACAGAGCTCGGTCGAAACGTTTTTAAAACCTTGCGCTACTCGGAATCATTAATTGAGATTAATTTTAGCACTAATTAGCACTAGTAAAGCCGAGATGATTACATCGAGTCACAATCCAATCAGAGCGCGGAACGTTGAACGACTGGAATTTCTCGCTTCCGTCATCATGCAATGCGTAATTAACATGTGATTAACACGTAACTAGCTGGACATATTAGATTATCATGTTACTGATAGCCCTCACCTAGGAAGGCATCATTTCGACATAGAGTAAACAAAATAACAGTATTTATTAAAAATAAATTATTTAGAAAAGTAAACCTAGAAAAATATACTTTATAGGTAATACAAAAAATTAATCTGTTGGTAACGCCAAATGTCAATAGCAATATATTTTGTAGACTTTGAGGAAATAAAAAAGGCATTTAAAATTTAGGAATTTAAAAATTCAAGGAAAGCTATTCACATCAAATTCCACTGACTCTAATCCTTGTCTTCATGCCTCTGATTCGCACTCAAGTCGGGAAGTTGCTCCGAGATGCCAAAAGAATCTTTGCAAACGCCATCTTCGGGAGCCAAGCTGGCATTACAGGCTTCTAAGAATTCTTCACGAGCAGTATCGACCTCCTTGCAATCTTTGCCCGATAGCTCAACTTCGGATGTCAAAATGTTGAAGTTACAGTTGTTCGACAATGAAGGTGGATCGATCTCAGTACCTGGAATGTTATCACGTATTTCAGCTATCTCGTCCATTGTTTGAGACGTCGTCTCCAATAAAACTCCACGTTCAGGGACCGGTAATTCGTCAGTCTCTCGGCGATCGTCGTTGCTCGGATCGGAGAATGCCAACGACGTCGGAGAAGATCCTGGCCATGCAACATCAATAGCACTGTCCTTGCTGTCCCCTGGGCTTGATTCAACTTCAGAAGATACTTCTTTAGTAAGCACTTTAGTTTCCTCTGGAAACACTTTGAAAGGTTCAGAGATTGGAATATGTGGAGATTCAAATGAGTTTTCTGAAGCCTCAAATTCTTTCCTTGAATCATTTTCCAGAGTCTTAGAATTTGACAAATGCATTAAAGTACCAGTTTCAATTTCCATGAGCGAGACCTCCTCTTTCAGTGCTCTTGAAAATGTTAAATTGTCTCCCTCAGAGAACTTTTCCTCGCTCGGTTTAAACGTTTCGTCGATGGAAACCGGATGCACGAGAACTCCGTCGCCTCTTGCCACTCCCAAGCCCAACGAATCCTGATTGATCTCATCAAACAGTGGTTTAAACGGATGTGCAACCAGCCTTTGAATGTATTCTTCTCCTGAAATTTTGTCTGGGGAAGACCTAGAATGATCTGAGGAATTGTCAATTGTGGTTGGCAACAGATCCAGTTCTTCCTTTGTTTCTTCCAAAATTTCATGATCACCAACCTTTTCACTCTCCATGGTGATGTCATTGTCATCATAAGTTAAGCCCAATTCATCCTCATCCTCATCGCTCTTTAAATCACTTTCCTTTTCCAGATTATTGCCAGGGATGAGAGAAATTTCAGTGCTTTCATCTTGGAAGTTCTCAATTCTACCAAGTGAATTTTCTGGTGTCTCGAGTTTGTTTTGTGGCAGATCATCAATGTCTCCTTTTTCAGTTTGAATAGCATTGGATAAATCAGCTACTGGCAAATTTTCTGGTGTCTCGAGTTTGTTTAGTGAGAGATCATCAACATCTTCTTTATCATTTTGAATAACATTGGATAAATCAGCTACTGGTGAATTTTCTGGTGTCTCGAGTTTGATTTGTGAGAGATCATCAATGTCTCCTTTTTCATTTTGAATAGCATTGGATAAATCAGCTACCGGTGAATTTTCTGGTGTCTCGAGTTTGATTTGCGAGAGATTATCAACGTCTTCTTTATCATTTTGAATAACATTGGATAAATCAGCTACTTCATCTAATTCTGCTTCTTTTGCTTTGTCATCGAGCTCAATCAATTCTTTCGACGAAACATCTGCCTCCACGATCGCTTTGCTCTCGTCGCTCGTGGTGACGCGATCCGACATGGAAATATTTATTTCTGGTACTTCGACATGTTCCTCTTTATTGCTAGAATTGAAAGATGTTCCAGAATTTTCCATAGGCTTATTTTCCTCATTTATACTGGTCACAAGTTCCTTCTCCATCTCAATTGTATCACCACTAACACGGGACTTTTCCATTAGAATATTCTCTTCCATCTTTTCTGCTTCTTTTACAGCTTTTGCAACTTGGGCCTCTTTGACATCCTTGACATTTTGTGACTCCTGAGAAGAGTGTCTTCTGGATTGCTTATCCTGGACGACATCGGAGCCGCCTTCGTTGGAGAAGTACATAGGCGGAATGGACGACCTCGACGATTCTCTGAACTTGTCGGCCAGTCCGCCGAACGTGGACGAGCGCTTGGAGGAGCGCAGAGGGTTTGCCCTCGACATGCCGCTCGAATCGTCGGCCTGACTTTGGTCGACGATCTTGCCAAACAAGAAATCATTAGGAAACTTTGTTCTGAGGATCGGGGTTACACTAGCAGAAGAGGTTATGGCAAGAGCACCCTGGTAATCTCTAACAACGAGAAGCTTCTCTTGTTCACGTAGTTGATTGGAAAATAACTCTTCGAGTTTCTGTTTCAAATGAGAATAATGCTTGTAAACATTTTAAAGATTAAATGAAGAGACTATAGAATCCTTTATAAAGAACAATAGTAACAATCAATGAATTGATTCGTGCAGCCTCCGTTGCCGTCGGGCTCCCCCAAAATCATCGTCGGGATCAAAAATCATTGAAAAGATTCATTTCCAAATTCACGTAAAATAATAAACTTTACGAGAAAAAACAATGAATAAGATTAAAACATTTCACAAGAATATGAATACGATTAGGATATCATCTCTTTTACCTTCCTCTTCGGTCCGAGCTCCTCTTTCCATTTGGAAAGTTCTGCTTGATACGAGTTGCTGAGCTCAGCAGTCTTCTGCATCTCATTCTCCAGCAGCATGTTCTGTTTGTCATTCTGGACGAAAGATAAAAAGATATTTTAACAAGGGCTATCATTAGGATGGTTTCTAGAGTTTATTTTATGTTATTTAATATTCTTTCTATATACCTCTGCTAAAAGATTTTGCTCGACCTTACAACTACAATAAGCCTTCCATTACCACCTAATGTAATATTTCACAAGGCATATCTTTTCAGGACATTTTTCATACTTAGGAAGACATTATTTGCAATTTTAAAAAAATGCTAAAATGAAAGTTATTAAAAAAAAACTGAGTGCAATTATTAAAAACTAAGGTTGATATTTATAATCTTTAAAATTTATTATATTATTATATTTATAATCCAATCAATCATTAAAGTAATCCTTCATCAACTTACATGAACTTGTTCAAGTTCTCTAATAAGATAGTTATTTTTAGCTCTCAGATCATCAAGTTGTCTTTTATGTTTTGCTTCAAGTCTCGCTCGTTCTTCTTTCGCCCTTTTCTTCTCCATTTCTTCAAACTAGAAACAAAAAAAAACAGAAATTGCGACTTACAATCTATAATTATATATAAAACAAAAATGTATGTCTGTTCTCTCAAACGGTCGAAACTAGCAACGTGACATTTGCACACGTCATTCTGTCTGCCATTTCTGATTGTTATTATTAACTAATTGACAATATATTTTGCGAGTGCCACATGAATAAAGATTCGTGGCGATATTTTCAACTCCCAACATTAGCTGGTGCCAAAATAATAATCTATCATTGGCAATAGGTTATTTAAGCTATTAATCCCATAAAATGAAATATTCTCAAAATTAATAATCTAAGCTAATTTATATAAGGTAACATAGGCACAAAGGTTTAAATTATACTTGCATATCGGTAAAACTAATTGTAATTAATGTAATAAAATGAAATTAATCGACCTTCTTGATTTTCTCGCGTTCCTCGTCGAGCGTGATGTTGATGACGCTAATCCTGATACTTTCCCTGTACATGAGGGTCCTGGTCTTGGCATCCGACTTGAGGATCTTTGGCAGTCTCTTCAACTCCTGTGCATGGCATGACAACAACTCATCTTCCTTGCAAGTGTTTATCCGCTTCACCTGGTCCGTTTCCTGATTTTAAAATACTTCTTAAAGTGATCAATCATTTTTAACATTCATGGAATTTAACGAAGGTGGAAAAGAACAAATTCTGTACAGTATGCCATGGTATGTACGGTTGGATAACAGCAGATGGATTAATCAGATTATACCATCAAATTGTTAATAAATTTCACCGACCAAGATAAAATGAGTTTACTCTTGCAAAAAAAATTAAGAAATGAGTATTTATTTATCAAGAAGGAAGTGCACAACAATGTGAACCTCATGAATAATTACTCGAGAATCTAATTAACAAACGATCGTTGTCACTCCTGTAGATTGCCCGTACAAAGAAAGTTAACCTTTTATAATAGTTTGCAATAATTCATTAAAAAACATTTGCCATGCCAAGAACCTAATAATAACAATAATAATAATAAATATTTCCTGAACAACCTTGGAATGTCTCTGCATCATGAGAGACCTCTTGAGGGTGAACTTATTCTTGAGCAGCTGCTCTGCCAGTTGATGCCTTTCCCTCATGTGCCTCTCCTCCATGTCCCACATTGATTCCTCTTTTGCTGTGGGTAAGTTGCTTACAATTATTAACTTAATGCTTTTCAATTAGCACCTTATTAATGTTTTTACGGAAGCATATTATTTGTACATATTATTAATTTCTTAGAACCTCTGACAATCTGTTGCTTTTGTTGGAGGAACTGCTTCTCAGCTAGGGCATATTGCTCAGCCTGCTGGTCATCCAGTTTTGCCATCAACTGTTCCATCTGCCTCCTCTGATCGTCTGTGAACTTGTGGTGCTGTTTTTAATGTATCACTTATTTATTCAGAAATTTTATAGAAAGTATTTAAGTTATATTTGAAATATTTGTATCTCAAATTAATTCTTAAAAAATGAAAAACTGAAAACAATTTCCCACCCTTTCCAGGTGTTCAGCCTCCTTGACGGTCTTTCTCGCCAGGAGCGTTTCCTTCCTGATCTCCTTAGGAAGCGACTCGACCTCTTGCTTCATGCATTTCATGTCTAACTTGAGAGCCTCAGCAAATGACTTCAGTTCTTTGTCCTGTGATTATTCGTTGTCAATTTTAAACTTGTTATTTGATAATTAATAATTAATTAATAATATTAATTGATTTAATAATAATTAGATGAGCAGATTACCTGTTCAGATTTGATCTTCTTGAGGAGACTCTTCTTCTCGTTAGCGTGCGTGCTGTGCATCCTGTCGATCTGCTGTTTGTGCTGCTTCGTAATCATGTCCAAGTTTGCCTCGTACATATTTCTCGAGGTCTGAGATTTAAATAGGATTCAAATTATTCCTAATTTCAAATTAAAATTTGTATTTATTTTATCTAAGCCACTTTATCTTACTAGCTCATCTTGTTCAAACTTCTTCATTTGCTCCTCTATCGCTTGCTGGGATTTGAACTCAAGATCTTGCAACTGTCTATTCTCCAATCTGTGGAGCATTTTTAGCTCTCTCAAGTCTGCTTTCCTGCGAAACGTTTCAGAACATTATCTTGAAATTGGTGGTAATGACTAATCTCGATAGATGTAATTATTAGAATTATATTTATTATTTTGTAATTTATGAAACTGACCACAACTTATGCTCCCTCTGCTTCTCCTCACCATCGTTGCTGATGAACTTTTGAACCTTGGAGGTCACAACTTCCCCGTTGACCATGAATTTTCGTGTTTTGGTGAGAGAACGATACTTCTTCTTATTCTGAATATGGCAAATTAAAGTAAATTCATTGAATATTTTCATCTAAAAAATGAAGTAATTACAATTTCATTCTTTTGTTCCGGTGAAGAAGTTTTGTCTTTGTTTAAATCCATGGTTCCATCAGTCTCCTGTTTTGAAACTTCAGCCTTTCCGACCTCTTCCGGGTGGGTCTTGAGCTTCTTATCTCTCAATATGACCCCTTCAAATTCGGCCGAGTCCCTTCGCCGTTCTTCCGGTTTTAAGGCGACAGATGCGCCAGGAAGCTTGCCTTCTGAAGTCTTGAAATGTAAATAAAATGTTACAAATGTATCTCAGTCATACAAGTGGATCATTTGTTTTCATAATCACTTTTTTTGCAACCTATCTATCTTCTAGAATGCATGTTTTTGTTTAAGTTCCTAATAATGGCCTCACGTAATTTGGCCCATTCCATTTCTACGGCATTAAATTCTGAATCCTAATTAACTCCATTTCTTCAAAAAATCTAGCTAACCAATGAAGAATCAGTTTCCAAAAGTGCATTGGCATCCTGCTCTTTAATTTGCTCTTTCATCTTTCCATCTCCAATGACATCATTGTCCTCACACTTATCTAAAACAATTCTTGGGCCAGTATCAACACTGCTTCCATCATTAGTTGCCTGATAAATGATTGAATAGTCGAAATTAAAAAATTAAGTGAAAAGCATTCAAAGCATTACTGACCTTTGATAGGCTTGAAACATCACTGTCAGTTGCAGCCTCTGCATCAGTAAGAACATCAAGGTCCTGTCAGCAGAGCACATTTAATAAATCATTGATTCAGCCACACATCGGAAAGTTACAGGCAAGTATCATCACGGTCTCATGAATATTTAATTAATTAATACTTAGGCAAGTATCATCACGATCACATGAATATTTAATTAATTCTTCACATACCAGTAAGTTACAAATGAGTAGCATTGAAATCAAATTAATATTTCACACATCAGTGAGTTATAAGCAAGAGCAGGACAATCACATGAATGTTTAATTAACTAATTAAATAATACTTGACACCTCTTCAACATCCTTCTCTTCCAAAGTTATTTCAGCACCCAATTCGCTGATGAGCTCCACAATTCCATCATTGTTCCTCACACCTTTTATGAAAGGGTGCTTCAAAATAAAAAATTCTCATAAACAACATGTTTTTCAGTACTGATTTTGTACTCGATAATTAATGCCATTCAATTCAGATGTTTTCTTCAATACTTTTGTCTCAAAAATATGCATAAACAAAGCTTCTAAGTCTGAAAATACTGTTTTGTCATGCTGTTTACAATGATACGAGAATGACTCGTGCGAATGCGTACGAAGCCATTTTAACCTGGAGCAGTTCTGCGGTCGTCCATCTCTTTTCCGGATCTTTGACGAGGCACTTGGAAATAAAATCATTGAATCCCTTTGACCTGAAAGGTTACAAATTGCTGGTGATTATTAAAGCAGTACTCGATATAATAAATTATAATAAAAACAAAGGTTCATAAAACAGTACTCGATATAATAAATTATAATAAAAACAAAGGTTCATAAAACAACTTCTACTGGAGTCTTCCAAAGCCTAATGAATAACTGAGAGGATAATGCAAGATAATACCAATGCAAGATAATACCAATGTTAGGACACAAAAAATTTGTTACCATTTATGTGGAGCTCCCAGTGTGGGGGGGTCGGATTTTTGAATCTTGAGAACGACTCTCATCGGATGCATCTCGTGATTCGGAGGTTCTATTTGAGAGAACTCTATGAGGGTGATGCCTGGAATATTCAGAAGTAATAATAATAACAGAGGTACACCAATGCATTTGTTTATTTCTCAAGTCTTCTTACTAAGTTAAGTTGTTAGCATTAATAATAATTAACGTAACTGATAACTGACAGAAACAATAGCCTCAACCGTCTCATCACTAACCGAACGACCAGATGTCGGCTCGAAAATCGTAAGGACTGTCTTTGATCGTTTCGCAGAGGATCACTTCGGGTGCCATCCTGTTCATCGTGGTCGATGGTTGGCGAATCAAGCAAAACGAGAGGAAATCAACCAATAGTATCAGCACTATCATAAGTAAATATCTATCTTCATCCATTATATCATTTGTTTCATTTTTAATTATGCTAACAGCTGGCTGAAAATGCAACTACATTTGAAATATATAAAACTGAAAAGTCTTCTATGACACTTGAACAAAATGTTAAAATAAAACAATTGCGAATCATAGAATGTAACAATTATGCGTATAAATTAAAAACAAACCAGTATGGAGTCCCTATATAAGAGTCTCTCTTCTGCTTGAGGCTTGTGTTTTTAGCAGAGACTCCAAAATCAGCTAGAGCAATGTTTTTATAATTAAAACAACGACACGACATTCTAGCAACTCGAGTCTCACCCAAACGAACGCCACCGTCCTGCGTGAGAAGCACATTTCCTGCTTTCAGATCCCTGTGGATGATAAAGTTTTGATGTAAAAAGTCAAGACCTTCGCACATCTCTTTGCAAATGTATTGAATCTGAGGCTCGGTCAGGGGTTTTTCCAATTCCAACATGATGCTGTCCAGGGCACCAAGCTCACAGAACTCTATGAACATCTAGGAAGATTATGATGAAGTTTATCTTCCAAATAACTTAAGATTGATCTAGCAAAGATGTCATAGGAGATCAAATTAATAGGTTAATACATAAACCCAGTAGAGTGATGATCAAATTAATAGGTTAATACATAAACCCAGTAAAGCGATGATCGGATGCCTCCGACGTAAGACCTAGTGCCGTGTAAATGAACTACTAATACCATTTATAACAATCAACTCACCCAAAGCTTCCCTCCAAACAAGAACGATTCATAAAGGCCGACAACATTCTTGTGCTTACACTGGACGAGGATGTCGATTTCGACACTGTAGTCCTCCAGTTCAGATTCATTGTTTATGTCAACCTGTTTCAAGGCTGCAAACTCCTTTCTCTGTTTCTGTTGGGCCTGGAAGCATTTTAAGAGAATATGAATGATAAAATAAGTAAAGACAAAACAAAACAATAACAATAAAAACAGCGACAACATTGTAATAATACTAACAGCAACAACAACATTGTAATAATACTAACATTATAATAATACTAACAATAAAAATAATAATAAGTACTCATACAGCAACATAAGATTTGGATGCTTAGACCATTTGTATCATAATACTGAGGTGCTATATGGCAGTGCAAATCAGGTCCTGAACATGACAAGTAATGATGCTGCTTTTACTGTCATTCACAGCCTTCTGGGTCAACTTGGTATTTCTCCGACCATTCAATGGTTACAATAAAGAGTTTTGTTACAATTAAATATGTTAAATGGCCCTATGTATATATATATATATATATATATGTATATATATATCGGGCTAATAATAGCTAATAATGACTTTGTACCTTGTAGACCTTCCCAAATGCTCCATCTCCCAACTCTCCAACAATTTCCCAAAAATCATTTGGGTCACAATCCTGCTTGATGCTGGGAAACTTATTTCTCTTTCTGCCATCAGTGGAGCTTGAAGAAACTCCACTAAATATGTTTTTTAATTTTCCAAGAATAGGCATTATAACTTTAATTTCCTCAGATTGGCACTCACAAAAAATAAGTCTTTCTGTTGGTATAGTCAATTGTCTGCAAAGGAATTATGATAAATAAACTAAAACAAATGCTTAATTGCATTAATAATGTAGGTGCATTCAGTTTCTTAGACTGTAAGACAGAAATTCAATTGTAAATCTTGAAACATTTGGAATGTCGTAGATTATCGTAAATTCCTAATCGGGTGAATTAAAACCGAATTAATTAAACCTTTGTACAATCTAAAAAGTAGTGATATGACAAAATGTCTAAGCTGTTCAAAGACATCCTTCAAATATAACTTCATAAATCACCGATATATACTAAGCTGATACTAATTTGAGAAGTGCCATTGAAAACAATTTGATCTAAAAATGACCTAATAAACAAAAATGTCCAAGAATTGTTTCATAAAAACGTGTGTTTACATGTCATTTGTAATCCGGAAAATTAAAAATAACAGGCGGACGTCAACGATCACAATCACAACATAACAATGAAAACTGAACCTCTAATCAAATGACTATTTTTGCAATGTCTTCCACAATTTACATTAACCACATCTAATTTGCATTGATTTAGTATTAATTTATTTTTATAATTACAATGCAAATTATTTTAATAATTCAACTTGTTTTAAAAAGTGATTGATCAAAAAAAAATATTGTAAGTCATTTTAATTATCTAAAATCGTACGTAATTAAAGTTGTTATTATTATTTGTAATGAGTGTGATACAGGTGAAACTAATAATGGCCATATGCCAAACGATTTCTGGCTCGTGCTGAGGAAAACAATTACGTCTCAATGCTTCTTATGTAATAACATATCGTCGTTGATTCGTAGCACATAACTTTCAAAGATTTCCATGGATTTCAAAGACTTAGACTTTAAAGTGACAGTGAACAAAACCGGACTAATGCAGATAGATTTGCGCAGGAAATATTTAACTGACTTTCCCGAAAATTTGTTTCTGCTCCATAAGCTCGAAGTTTTGCTCGCTTCTCATAACCTGTTTGTATCCGTGCCGTCGCAAATCGGAAAACTTCGAAAGTTAAAAGTAATCGATTTTAGTCATAATAAAATTAGATACCTACCTGAATCTTTATCTGGATGTAGCAATCTCAATGAATTATACCTCCAGAACAATCGCATTTTAAAGCTACCCGACCAACTGTGTTCTTTAAATAATCTAAAATATTTGCAACTTTCCAATAATCTTCTGGAACATTTACCATCACATATTGATCAAATTGCATCGCTAAAATGGTTGGACATATCCATGAACAGTCTGTGGTTGTTGCCGAAGATGTTCCCGAACTTAGTTGAGCTGATATATTTAAATCTACGAGAAAACGCTTTTATCGAATTTCCGATACAATTGATTTCACTTAAAAATTTGGAATTCCTCGACATTTCTTGCAATAAAGTCAATACCTTACCTCCTGACTTGAGTTCAATGAAAAATCTCAGAATAGTCAACATGTCGTTCAACCAATTCTCACATTTTCCTACGTCTCTCTGCGATTTGAAAAGCCTTGAATATCTTGACCTTTCCAACAATCGCTTAACTTCGGTCAGTTCGAGGCTTTCCAAACTGCATCATCTCAAAGTTCTATTGATTTCTAACAATTGCTTGAAAGATCTACTCGACAATCTGTCATCAGTTGAAACTTTGGATGTTTCAGGCAACCTTCTCAGACAAATATCTGTGACCAACATGAAATCTCTTCGGGTGCTGATCGCCTCCAAAAATCAGCTCAACTCCATGCCATCAGGGGTCTTCCATTTACGTGAGATGGAGGAACTCCACCTAAGCGACAATCAAATAAAACATCTGCCTCAAGATATAATTCTTATGAACAAACTGAAAAAGCTTTACTTATCTGGAAATAAAGTGAAGCTTGTGCCAAAAGCTCTTTACGAGATGGCCAGTTTAGAGGACCTTAATATAACGGGATATTTTAAAAAAATTAAAAGTGAACGTCATCAGGATCAAAAAGTTGCTGCCTATATCATGGAACCGGTAATTAACAGCTCGAGCAAATTAAAAATTAAACATGATAAGCATTTTCGCTTTTCAAAGTTATTCCCTCGCAGTGAAGACTTTGAATATCTTAGAAAGAAACAAAAGAGAAGTCAGATTTTAAACCCGAAAAAGGAGCAAGATCAAGATTTTTACTTTTCAGGGCTTCCTTTAAATCCAAAAGAAATCGTTAAACGTTCGAAAAGTCTCCAAAATATCGACGGAAAAGTCTCAGTCTCTGAACGCGCCGGGTCTGATGAAACGAATCATCAAAGAAGCTCCAGAGAAACCGAAATCAGGTCAGGACTCGGAGAAGAATCATTGCCAGAGAATTTCAAAACTCTCAAATTTTTTCATGAAATCGAATATCCTAGAAACTGGTTAGAAGAAAATGAACCGAGAAAGTCCTCGATTCGTTTTAACGAAGAGTTTCCTTCGACAGAATGTTTGCAAGATTTTCCTCGCAATAATTTCGTGAGGGCATCGCATTCCGGCAGAGAAAGTTCAATAGGTCATTTCAAAAGTAAACAGCACCATCATCGAAGTTGTCAAGATGTTAATGAATTTCAAGGCCGTAAAGAAATCCAGCGATTCGCAGCCATCCATCCAGAACTCTCGGATTTGTTCGGTGAGTCCATGCATTCAAGCGACTTCCAAGACATTCACAAGAAAAAATTGCTAAGATCCTCTGATGACTTTGACAAATTCAGCACCACTGTGACGGTCAATGAGGACGTGGGGGACACACTCTCGCTTGGATATGACGATTTTCATTTCCATCCGTCCAATGTTAAAGATGCCAAACTTCTGGAGCTTGCTAGGGATCTCGAAAATTTATTGGGCACTGAAATTGTAACTCCTTTTACGGTGAAGGGACAAAGGCATTAATGTTTGTTGTGCGAAGATAAATTTATTTTGTTATCTCAAAAAGTCACAATTGTTAACTAATTTTACAGTTTCTTCTAGATGTTTTTACTGTGAGTGACCAAAAAATATTAGCAATTTTGGTATATCATAATACACATAATAATAATAACATTGTGGCTATTGTCAGTGGCTGTAGCATTGAAGAGCAAAGAATGCTATGGGTTGCTCCAGCATAAATGTTCACATGAACTTTTAAATTTTTTGGTCCAAATAGATAAGAATGATAAAAATAAATAGTATAATAGTAAATTATATAGAGATTTGCGGAAGGTGTTTCGCAATTCGTAGAATGTTGTGAACGAGTTGTCGAAAGAAATGTATATCTCTCATACATCATCATACATCAGCAGACGACGTGCGACAATCACACGTGTGAACTTGCATCATTTTTAATATCCCTAAAAATCCTATTGCTTTTCAACATGTTTTCTCATCTTTCATTAACAAAATCCTTTACTTATACACTTACTATACAAAATCATTTACAGATACACTTAGTATTCCTCTGACATCTTGAGCATTTACCCTGCAATTGCTATCTAATCCACGTCACTATGACGAGAGAATAACGCCACATAGAATAAATAGTAATTGCACTTCATTTAATCAAAAGTTATGAACATTATTTAGGCAAACTTTTAAATCAGTATCATCACTGAGCTGAGAGTTCATCCCTGACTTGATAAGCGTCCTGACATCTCGACTGTGTAATCAGTGGGATACTCAATGATCGTTCATTAGATGGCGTGCTGTTAAAGCTCTACAAACAGACTCCCACGGAGTGCCGTGTGACACACACACACAAGTTAACAATGACGTCTAATCATTCGAAGTAATCGCTAGTTTTAACTACTCCATTATCGCTGTCGCTGTCACAATCGCCATCCTTACTATCTTATAAGCATGAGTGACACTATAAAAGTGATTTTACTAAAGCAATTTGAAATTGACTTTTTAAAGGCAAAATGGCCTGCTGTTTTGAAAAAACGTTTCATGCTGTTTTAATTTCTTTTTTAATTTAATGTCGTCCAATTTTTACTCTTGGCGTGAGGCAGCCCCTTAACAAATGTTGATGATTCGTAAATAAGTTTATAAAAATATTTACCTAAGAACCTCAGCATTCAAAACTGCCAGCAGAAAATCTCGAACCTCCGTATGCGGCTTTTTGATTACTTTGGTATTGGTACAAGCAACCATTTTCTTATTTTCTAATTGACTGCATAAAATTTTATTAAAGTCAACTTTTTGTAATTACACTTTGTATTTTAGTATCCCTTTTATAACTATTGTAACCAATACTATTGTGACTAATACTATAACTGTCACCGTCACCAACATTTTCAGAACCACGATCATGGCTGTAACCATAAGGACAAGTGATCTGCTAATTAATTTTTTGAGAAATCTCGCAAATCAGTGAAAAGGCAGAAAAAAGTTGACATTTTGAACCACCATAGTGAGATATTGAGTGGCGGAAGGAAGCGTTGTCTCGTAGAGCTACTAAAGGGCAGAGCATGTTGCTACGTTAAGTTGCAAATTATCGAGCTAATTATTGTTATTACGTTAAGCGAAGATTATCAACACAGTTTTTATCGAGTGGAGGAATCTATTCTTGTATTGAAGGACAGTACGTGAGTTTTTTAATCTTCGTAGTCATCGTCCTCTCAATTAAAATGATTGTGATTTTAGTCATTAAGAGTAAATATAGATTAGGATATGATCTTTTCAAGATCCATTGGCATGTGTTGCTGACACAACAACATGATTGCCAATCGAGATGACAACATACTCTAAAGGACAAATTCATTTTAGAATTGCATCATCAACCCAACATGTATGGCGATGCATATTAAATTAAACTAGTTGTCAAACACTTTACCAGACAAGGAACGCATCACAATTTAGAATCTTTTTCATGAACTTCCAAGAAAGGCCATTACTTTTCTACAACGACAACACATTCTTGCCAACATCAGCAACCAACGGGAGCAAACATCAAGACATCAAAATGCCTAGGCTTTGTGACACCCAATCGAACTCGTCACAGGTGATTAATATAATAATAATTATTAATATTATTATAATAAAAGAGTAATATATAATATAAATATAAAATAAAATAATGTAAAAGCTAATTCATTAAACATTAATATTATTGTAATGCAATAAAAAGATACATTGCAATATAATATAATCTAATATTGTTATTTAATTCATCGTAATTCATCAAATATTTTTCTAAACAAAAATAACCATTTTCGAATTTGTTTCTTCCTCTTTGGTCTTTACTTTTCATCATTTTCATTAATATTCACTTCATCAAAGCCTGGTGGTCAACGATGCGCGACACTGTCGTGCTGTAAGTTAGTGATTCATAGGTTTTATGCGGTGGTTAAAGTAAAAAGTTAAAGTAATAAGTTAAAGTAGGTAATAAGAATCATCGAACTTGAAAGTAGCATGAATTCCACCAAGTAAATACTTAAAAGTAGCATAAATTCCACCAAGTAAATACTTGAAAGGAACACCAGTAAAATCTGACCCAGGCAGTAAAACATTAGCAAAAGTTAATTATACAAATTTATAAAAGCGCTCAAAATGTAGTAAGGTCCAATTTGTACTTTATCTCCCGTCGCAATTGTTGTTTTATTAAATTTTTGAAAACCAAGACCGTACTAATTTATTTTCTTTGGTTCAAGACAATTTACAAAACTCAGGTGGAAAATGACGCCATTGCAGATATACAAGTACTAATAGAAAATAATGCATTTGCTGAGGAAAAGCAATTTTGGAACTATTGTAATTTTTGTTGATTTGAAATAATTATTAATAATTTTTTTCAATCTAATGAAACTAAATTTTTGAAGTTAATATGAACACCTTCAAATCAAAATTAAAAAAATTTCTTTCTGTTTTCCTTTCTCCATTGATGCCACAAAATCCCTTATTAGCTCGAGAAAAAGACCAAAAAAATAAATAAATAAAGACAAGAAAGTCAACAAATAAACACATTAAATTAAAAATAAAAAGAAATTAAGTATGCAAATGATTTTGAATATGCTAGTGTATGCTAAGAGAATGTTATAAGGACTTTCCAAACCTTCAGAGATGTCATTTGGGTCGTTGCCCGTCGTTAGAACAGACGCTAAAATTGTCATTTTATCATATTGTGGGAGGGTTTGCCCCTTCTTCGAAAAGCTGAAATGACACAAGAAACAAAAAAGCTGAACACCATTTCGCGAATCTTCTCATGTTCGATTTCCACTGCGGATATTTTCTACTTTTAACCACTGGCTTATTTATTTAATTTCAAGGGAATTGTTGAGACAAAACAAATTAACAAAACTTTTTATTGGCTTCGGGAATAAGTTATTATTTCTTGATCGAAGAATAAATTTTAAGTTGGCAATCAAACGGAAATCATAAGAGATTCTTAGCAGGGCACCCCGTCATAATAGCCCGGCGACAAAGTAGCCCCGTAAAAACATCACCATCAAAACATAAAACTCATTTCATTTAATTAAATTTTAAATCAGTTATCGGTTAATGTCTTCAACTTATATAAATATTTTTGTTTATAAAGATACATTGACGGGGCTATTTTGAAGGGTCACCTCTTAGCAGTAGATATTGCTGTTCTTCGTTAAAATCTGTTACGGGTGATGACGATGATGATGATTACGTGACCAGACAATTAGGACGGTTCTCACTCAACCATGGTGAGAAATGGAAGTCTTAATCATCACGTCATAATCAAAGACCACGTCGGAGGACCAAACAATAGAGATGTTCAACTGTTACGGCTGATAAAATTTTGCCAATAGATTCTTTACCGAAGTCAATGTTTTGTAGCCAACATTATTATGTAATCATTATAGAGGCAACTAGTTTGAGAATAAGTTAACTACGACACCGATGAATTGCGTCCTAATGCATCCAAATGCATCCATGTCATAAAGTGCAGCGGTGGAATGCATCCATTAAATATCTTCAGAAGAATTAATCAACTTTAATACCATCAAAGAACTGAATTTATTGTACTCCGTAGACCTTTATTGTGAGAGAATATTGTGCGTTAGTATGAGAAATGTTTTGGAAATTTATATGATTAATGATGTATTAAAATTTTGATATCATTCATAGGATTAAGGGCAGCACAATTGATTCTAGACATAAGATTTGAATAATTCCATTAAAACAACTTGATGGGGCAATATTTGTCTATTCCTAAAAAATAAAATTAAAATAGATACCAATTGACGTAAATGCGAGATAAATAGCAACGAAATATGACATTTAAATATCATAATACATCCGACTAAAGGCGCATTGCTTTTGAGAGAACAAGAGCCGTGATACTCCCTGCAGTGTCCGGTTATCCGGTGCTAAACTGGATCTCAATAGCAGGATGGAACCGGAGCAATTAATGATGATGATGATGCTGATATCTATAAAATCATCCGCTTGTTTCATGCATGAATGGTTTCGAGTGCTTCTGAAGTTTGGACATAGGTTGACGTAGGTATGAGCATCTTTACATTCTTCATATTCGTGAAGACTATGATTTACAATCTTTCATTGAGCGTATATGTTACTTATACTTATAAGCAATACCATAGCAGTATTTATGCATTTATATTTATGCATTTATTTATTTATGCATTTATATATATGCATTTATATATATGTATTTATATATATGTATTTATATGGCAGAGTTTAAGCGTCAGTAATTACCGCATTCGTCTGTCACCATTACTAGTTTTTAAGTACTTTTATTAATATTTCTGCGTTTTGTAAGATTCACTTACTACTATCATCATCATTATTATTATTATTATTCAATTTACGTATTTTAACCTTTTTTGGTTCTTAAGTGCATCTTTAGCAAAACAACTTGGGAGCGACCTTTGCTCATCATCGTCATCGTCATCATCATCATCATCATCATCATCATCATCAATCATCATCATCATCATCATCATCATCATCATCATCATCATCATCATCATCATCATCATCATCATCATCATCATCATCATCATCATCATCATCATCATCATCATCATCATCATCATCATCATCATCATCGTCGTCGTCGTCGTCGTCGTCGTCATCATCATCATCATCATCATCATCATCATCATCATCATCATCATCATCATCATCATCATCAAGAAAATAAAATTATTTAAGCTGGAGATGAGTGTTTAGCCATTTATTGATAAATATAGTGATAATATGCAAACTAATTTTTAAAATATTTTAATACATGTAATCCAAATATTGAATTTGGGAGAAAAAAATGTTATTTAAGGGCTTCTAGTATGATAATAATAATATATTAATTAAATTATATTATTATTTATTTATTAAATTATATATAATGACATATTATTATAATAATATATTATTATATATATTATTAATAATGATGATGATGGATGATGATGATGACGATGATGACAATAAATATTTTTTAATTAATTGGTATAATCTTTTATTTTAAATTGAAACTGTCAGTGATGTTAAATTCAATCTAAAATTATTTAATTATTAAAATTTATTTCATAATGTAATCTTTATATTGGAAAAATAAACTAGTTTTAAGAGCAGACAGGCCCCTCTGTATTTTAGAAAACTTGAAATGGCTAATAACCTAGCGATTAAAAGATTAAATTAGTTTCGTTATCATCACTCAGCGAATTATTTAGTATTATTATTATTATTATTTAGTACCTGTTATTGCTTATCGGCTGGGTATTATAAGAACTAATTGTAAAAAAATATTTGAATTTTTAATTCATTTGAAATTGTTTATTTCAAATTCATTTAAAGCTAATTTGTGGTTTTAGTTCAGGAGAATAAATGAGCGTAATCTAACTATTATAATAAAATATAATGCAAGTAGTTGTAGAACGTTTCAAAATATTTTACTCAAGATTAAAATATATAGGCTTTAATTAAGAATGTCATATCTCCCCTCTGTGTTATGTGATGCTAGTTAGCTAATAGTCCAGACCTTACAATGATGGACCGTTACTGCAACAGCTATCGGGATAAAATAATGTGATTGAAATTTTTAAAAATCTTCTAATTTTATTTAATATTACAAATAATTTAAAAGCATAATTTCACTCAAGTTAGGCATGTGAAATTAGAAAAACTGAAACTTTACCAGCATGCAATTGTATGTAAATCAAAGTGAGGGTCGTGACCCGAGGTTGTCATGACAACCACGACACAAGAGGTGGTGATGATGGTTCGTCATCTCAAATTTCAAAGGACTCTTTGGCTCGAGCAGCATATTTAGGTTCTCAAATCTCATTGGATGACGTCTGTCCATTTAAACCGATGAAGTCCGTTTGAAATTATGTGTTCATAATTCAAGGTTCATTAACTCGAAAGTTTATAGGGTATACATGTGTTAGGTTGCCATTTCAAAGTCGATGTTTTCATCATCATCATCATCATCGTCGTCGTCATTATCAGCAGCAGCATCATTGGTCAGATGCCATGTGATCATAAAGCGTAGAACAACATCTTTATTATTATTATATATTATATTTCAGTTTAATTATATATCTGTGTTATTATGGGCCTTATACATGAAGCTCCTTGCGAAAGAAAGTATATCTGCAAAATGACTCACTGACTATTTATAAACGTTTGGGTGCAAACTCATTGAATTTCGCAATCTTATATTCTACTGCAATAAGGATAGTTCAGAGTGAATGAACTAGAGAATGATTGAATGAATGATTGAATAAATGACTGTGAATGAATGAATGAAATGGCGAACTGATTGAATGAATGAAATGACGAAGTGATTGAGGAGAGAGCGCAGTGAGCGTAACCCAACACGCACCCGTTGACAGGCACATAAAACGAATACTTTACTGCGACAACTAAGTTCGAGAACTAAGTTCTTTTAATCAATTTTAGAATTATTTCCAGTGGAATCCATCTTTCCTGGAATCATTTTTGCGATATTTTTGTCTTAAATCTGAGATATTCCGCCATCGTGCCATGTTTAAAGCCTTATTTTTGTGTCAAAAAGGAAATTGAAGAAGAAAATTGAGCAGAAGTATTCTAGTCAGAGGTCATCATGGAAAGCAAAACAGCGTTCAGGAAAGGTTCTAAGAAGGTCCATCCAAGCGATTCCGAAACTCCGATCAAAGTGGGAGAATTGGGAGGCACAGATTCTGGAGAAAGCAATCAAGGATTTGTTGGCAGCGATGACAGCGTGAACATCGTCGACAAGCGCTCGTCACTTACTAACGCCATCATCGATCACTTCAAAAGGAGTTTGAGTTCGGCTAGTTTGAAGAGCAACCGGAGTAGTTCGACGAGTCTCGCAAAACACGATGACGATGGCAAGATGAGCGTCAATGCGGGTGGAGATCCACCGGCAGTTCAAGAGGAACCGCAGCAGGCCGTCACTCCTTCGAGGACGCGGAAGACCGGATACGTTCCAGGCGGTTTCGTCAACAGAGGTTTCGTTGACGACAAGAATAACGAACCATTCGCCATTTTACGCGAGGTGAGGCTATCGGTGAATTGTAATGAATGATGCTGGTGATTGGGATGGAACATGTAAAGAGTACATGAAAAGGGTAGGGTTGTATGACACGACAGAACTGGACACAGGCTGTCAGGGTATAATTGTAGTGTAATTGGTGATACAAAACATTTTAATAACAACGTTCGCCAGTATTGCTGGCTAGAAGAATCTCTTCAGTCATATTTTTACTTGCGATGTCGTTAGCGGTGTCTCTTACGTTCAATCATTCTATTGAAAGAAGCAAGAAACGTTCACATATTCACAAAGTCACCCAGTTCATTCACAGACGTCAAAGGATGTTGGAAAGTCATCTGAATTAAGTTGTTAAGATCAAAAAAATAACTGAAATATAACAGATGCCATATCATCATCATCATCATCATCATCGTCTTCGTCGTCGTCGTCGTCTTCGTAGTTGTTTATGCAGTTCCGGCCCTCTCTCGGATTAGCTTAATCTTAATTCTTGAATAATCATTTTTGAAAACATCAGTTATTGTTATTATTATTTTTTTTTTATTCTTCTGAGCAACCAAAACTTATTCATCATTTAATTATTTCAATTGTGCATGGATGATGCTGTTGATGACATCGATGGCCATAATTATATTTATTAATAACTGTTATCTATGTTTACACCATAAACAATAATAATAACTATGTGAGATGCAAAATTATGTATAAATTGTGATTAGAATAGTAATAAATATTTGTGCATAAATCAATTATTAAAATCACTTTACATGGATGAACAATAACACACATCCCTTTTTAAAAATATTAAAAGTTAATCTTAAACCTAAATAAGAAACATGTGCAAATCTTATCCTTATGTGGTAAGTGTCATTTAGTAATCCACTTCTTTCTAGTAATTAATTCGACTATTTAGGTTTTTATAAACACATCAAAATGAATAAATACTTTGGTGTTGGAGAATGAAATTGCTTAACTATTGTTAAATATATATTTTATTAGGCTCCCCCATTCTCAGCACGATATTGCTCTAATAAAGCGCCTCTCTTTGTGTCGATCGAGTTTTTGTGACTTCATTGAATAATAATAATAAAAATAACAAAACTAATAATAATAATAATAATAATAATAATAATAATAATAATAATAATAATAATAATAATAATAATTAATAATAATAATAATAATAATAATAATAATAATAATAATAATAATAATAATAATAATAATAATAATAATTAATAATAATAATAATAATATAATAATAATAATAATAATAATAATAATAATAACAATAATAATACTTTTTCATGACGATTTAAAACCCAAACTTCTCGAGGCGTTAATCTCCAAGTTTACACTTAACAAACACTCTCAAAAATTTTCTATTATTCAATCATGATTTATGACAATAATAATTATTATTATTAATTATGTACAAGAATAATTAAATAAAAAATCTTTTAATAGCAATAAATTTATTATTATTGCAATTATTAATAATATTATATTAACAGGTTTTATAATAACTATTTAATAGTGTGTTTGTTATATTATGAATGTGAAGTTGATAAGGAAACAAACTGACAACAATTTATGAATACTTTGAAAAAATAAAACTATTCATAACAATGAATTTAATTAGTTCTTATGAATGAAATGAATAGATAATAATTCTTTGCTAATACATAAATAATTACTTAATTTCTAATATATTAATAAATAATGTAATCCTTCCTATCATCATCATCATGTCCTGCAGAGAGACGGAAAGAAGGCAAGGAAGCCAAAATGGCAGAAGCAGTTGAGCACCTTCCAATCGGAAATCTCTCATCAGAAGTTCAACGAACAGCAGAAAAGGACCCTCAGGGCTTACAGCAGCGCCAATTACATGCCCGCGCACAGTATTACCTACGTCAGGTGGATGAAAATTCACAGGGCAAAGTCAGTTTATTCGTCTAATTAGTAAATACACTACAATTATAAACACTCCACAAGTTCGTAGAACATTCCAATATTAAAAGAGAAAAAGTGGTGTTGACATTTGACGAAAATTGGTCAAATTGCTAACTCCAAAAATATTTAACGAATCTTTTTAAATTTGAATTAATAATTTAATTTTTATTACTACTAATAGTAAATACTATGGATTTAAAATAAATTAAGTAGTAGTTGATAATAGTAGTAATAAAATCACTAACTGAAATAAGTTTCATGAATATGAATGGTTCCTAAACAATACGTGATTAATTCCTTCAGCTGGATATCTCGTCTGGACATCGACAGATGGTTTTTGATTTCCTTGATTGGAGTTCTCGTAGGGTTTGTGGCCACCCTCCTCAAGCAATGCATTCAGTCCTTGAATGGTGCCCAATGGAGATTGGTCAGGAGTTACATGAAGGTACGTTCTTATTTCGATAGTCATTATGATTTATTTCAGTGGTTTGGCATAATAACAATAATAATATTAGTTCATTTAAATTAGGCTTGCTACATGGAAAAGTAAAACTTAATTTCTTTCCCATAGGATGAGTCATTAGCCGCCAGCTACGCTTATTTAGCAGGCACCAATGCCATCATGGTATTTGGTGGCGCCATTCTCGTCACGGTTTGAATAAATCTTATTTAGATTTATGTTAATGACGTTACTTACATTAAACATTGTGTTGTTATGAGCACGTTCTTTTGTATCCTTCAGGTCAAACTCTGAATGGATTGTGCATATTTAAAAACCTATTTTTAGTACAATTCACATCTACATCTCAACTTCCGTTATATTACATCAATCACGCCCACGAACCTTTGAAAAGACCAATAGCCTTCGATTTTTACAGATGTTCCATCCAATGGCCGCAGGGGGCGGCGCTCCAGAGGTCATCGCTTTCTTGAACGGAATAAGAGTTCACGGAACCCTCTCTGTAAAAAATTTGGTGGCCAAATTCAGTGCCAACGTCTTAGCCGTAGGTAGCGGACTGCCCGCGGCTGTCCAAGGCCCTCTAATCACTTACGGGTGAGTTAAAACGATTGTTACTTTATTATTTACAAAAATCAGTATTTTATTAAACTTACTTAATTACAAATGGTATGAAATGAGTTAGGGTTAGGGTTAGGCATTTGCTCGATCCATGTTATTCACGAACGAACGAACGAACCTTTTCATCGGTAATTGCCGACTGAATGTATAATAATAATTACTGAAATAATTACTGAATGTTTTGGACTTATTGTGAACAAATAATTACTGAATTGCAGTTAAAAAGTGATTATATTACCAAAATTTTTTCTTGAAATTCAAAGTCGCCCTCAGCAAAGTGGCGTAAAATCGTTTACATGATAAAAAGCGTGTAAATATTTTTTTTATGTACGAGCATAAAAATTGATTGGTCACACATCCATTTGAGACCAAAGCATTGAAAGTTGAATGTTTAATCAGCCGACCATTAGGCAAGCATGATTGGCAGACATAATGACTTTAATTGAACATTTCTTCATTCCCTTTTCTATAAATCCACTCATTAAGTATGCTTGATGAAGCTGAAGGACCACATTAATTTAATGTTTTGAGATACTAAGATATTCATGATACTAGAACCTGGGCCGTTTATTAAGCCAATGAGAACCAGGGGCATTCATGAATAATTTACAAGCTCTTTTAGCTTCTTTTAAGATGCAACAATTTAAAGGAAGAGCTTTTATAATTTTAATAATATTATTCTTCAATTTAAAGCATTGACTTCAATTTTAATAGAAACATAAATGTTCATTTTGAGCTTTTTAACAATTGCAAGGATAATTTCACAAATACTAAATAAGAAGCATGAATAATTAATTAGATGCATAAATAATTGTCCTCCCTATGCAGAGCAATCATAGGAGCTGGTGTGGGTCAGTTCCAATCGAAGCCATTCCACTTTTCACCGAACATTTTCAGGAGATTCAGAAACGCAGAAGATAGGTTGCACAAAGCTTTCTTAACATTTTATAATAATATCATATTTTAATAACTTTTATTTCTTTCATTTCATCTACTTTATTTTTTTTAAAGAATCTATTTTCTGCTTAATTAGGCAACTATCAGTTCTATTAATCGATATTTATAATTATTATTAATTTTTAAATAACCGAATAAATGGAAGATAGCACGGACATAAAATATTCAGCATTTCCAATGATCATCACCGACTCATTCCACCTTTTCAAGGCGAACCTTCACGACGGATGGAGTGGCCGCAGGTGTATCCGCGGGTTTCCACTCCCCCATAGGAGGGCTTCTTTTTGCCATGGAGGATCTCTCTTCATTCTGGAGCAAAGGACTCAGTTGGCAAACCTTTTTCTGCAGTGTCGTGGCCACCAGTACTGCTCAGATGTTCAACACGGCCTTCCAAGGTTTCAAGTTCAGCCCACCTTTTGGCTACTTCTTCTGGTCGGTGAGTGTCTCTGAATTACTTTTCATTGACTTCATTTAATTCTTCTTCATTTTTTTTTTGTTACAAAGTTGTTTGACAGGATTTTACTCAAGTAAGGCTTGTTTGTCTGTAAATCCGTCCTAGCAACCTATTTTGTTTTTGTTTATTTTTGTGTTAATTATCACAATTATTTTTCACACTTTATTATTGATATTTAATTATTGACTGCACAACCAATTTCATGCTTTAGATTATAATCAATTTTTATTTATTCATGTTGCTATTATGTTACAATGTGTTATTCGTAAATTTATGTTGATATGATATTTCTGTTTAAAAGAAATATATTTCAATCAGTCTTTTCCTATCAAAGAGCCTGTGAAATTCTTTTGACGACAATTTAGTCTGTTACGTGGTCAACGCGAGACTTTCTTGCAAAAAGCGTTTATAGATCATGCATCGCCAAAAACATAAATAAAAATGAAATGACAATTATCATCATAGAAACTATAATAACAATAGTATGATATAATAACAACAGTATAATATAATAACAATAGTATAATATAATAACAATAATATAATATAATAACAATAGTACAATATAATAAACAATAGTGTAATATAATAATATAGCATAATATAATAACAATAATATAATATAATAAGCAATAAACAATAACTGATAAACGACTCAAACGAGTACATTGCAATGAATTGCTGTTGATTCACATTCAAGCCTCCTTAGTTCCAACACTTAATTATGACGTTTGATATAAATGTTGTTAACAAATCATAATAATAATTTTTATCATTAGGATGACCTTCAACATTTTTTAACAACATTTTCATGACTTTCTGTTTGTCTCGAAGACTCTGCCATCGACCCAAATGCACGTGACGATGTACCTGCCAGCAATTTTATTGGGCATCGTCGGAGGATTACTGGGAGCCCTGTTCACCCGGGTGAATGTTTTTATTAACCAGAAAAGGAAAGTCATTTTGTCCAAAATCAAGAACGTGAGAATCCAACAACTCATCAAAATGCTGGAACCGTGTCTCATTGTTGTGAGTTTATAAGCTTCTTTCGATTTAATTTCCAATATAATAATTTTATATTATATTATATTATAATAATATAATTGTATAATTATATTATAATTATTATTATATATAAATGTATAATAATTAATATTATTACTATTATTATAATACATTTTATTGTAACAGTACTGATAAAAGAAAAGCAATTATCATCTATTAATTACTAAATATATTGTTAATTAATTATCTATTCAGGTGATAATGACAGCTTACACTGTATTTTTGCCACTGGCATTCCAATGTAAAACTCAAATGTCTGTCAAGCAGATGATCCAAATACCGAGCAATATCACGTGAGCAATAAGACTTAATAATTTATAATAATTTATTATTTTTTGCATAAATTTAATATTGCTTTGAATATATTATCTGACCTACTTCTAACAACATTTTTCATTTTTTAAGCATTAATCCAGGATGGCTTTCTAATTAAAATCTAATAAAAATGAGATTTAACAAAATAGAACGTAATATTTTAGAATTTAATTTAAAATCTTACCCTCATTATTTTAGCAAGTCCCCACTGGAACTCATAAAAATGCAAACTTACGTTAATTGTCCAAATTTCCCAAACCAGAGCGATGTTTATTACAATCCAAGTAAGTTCAACTAAAGAGTGCATTGGTTAGATCATTACTGCTCATCCGTAATCATCATTGTCATCACTACAAAAATCATCATAATCATCATTGTCACCACCATCAATACCATCATAATCGTCATCATCATACCAATGCCCAATTGTCAACATCCCTTGAAAGATGCTACTCACTTGACATTCAGTGGCCTCTCTTACTCAGTATGGTAGTCAAGGTTACATGGATTCGCTGTGGTCGAGGAATACTTTCTATTTGTTCGACTATTCAGTTTGCCTCAGTGCCTTTGCCTTCTATTTTCCTCTTACCATTTGGACAGCCGGGAGTGCCATAGCCGGTGGAATATTCGTGCCAATATTGTGAGTTAAATTTAATTAAATTAATTTATTTATTGATTGAGATGTTTATCAGCATTCGCACATTAATAAGCCAATTGCTAACTCATCATTTGTTTTTAGAATTTCCGGTAGTTTGATTGGTCGTGCCCTAGGCGTAGGCTTCGTTCATGCGTATAGGATAACTACCGGAAATCCCGTTCCCACTGGAATCTGGGCTTGGATTGATCCCGGAGTGATGGCTGCCGTTGGTGCAGGAGCGCTATTGAGTGGAGTGAACAGGCTGGAAGTGGCATCGACTGTCATTTTGGTTCGTTTAACCTCTTCAAATGTCCGAACGAAAACTTTCCGCATTAAAGTTGAAACTTTAAATGAGTTATTCAATAACCGTTTAATAGTAAGCGAGTAATGTTTAAATAAGGACCTGACTGTTATTATTAACAATACCAATTAATTAACAATCACATTAAGCAAACGATTTTACACATCTTCAGGTAGAAATGGTGGGAGACATCAACTTGATCCTTCCGGTTTTGATCGCCATCTTTGTGTCGAAAACAATCGCTGGCAAGTTATCGAAACCACTTTACAAGTATCAATTGGAAGGGAAGGCTCTACCCTTTCTTGAAACAGAACCTGAACTCGTTGTTCATGGGAAAATGTGAGGAACTTTCACTTTTAGTTCTCGAAAAAGTTATCACGGAGCTGTTATTAAGTCAATGGTATCAAATGCTGTGAAAACCCAATGATTTTTCTCTGAAATTTCATCCATTATTTGTTGCTGTCGGCATTAACTTCTTGTTAATTTTATCTAATTCCGAAATTATCTAATATGAAAAAAACAATTTTTATAAATAATTACTTTTATGAAATAACAACAGCCTTAACATGGAATTATGGCGAGCCAGAGACATCATGGCTTCTCCTATCCATACCATCTCATTGGCTGTGAGCGTTCACAAAGTCTCCAAGTTGCTATTGGAAACCAAACACAACGGTTTCCCGGTCGTCAAGTACGATGATGACGCGAAATTCGAAACCGTTTACGGAATGATTACGAGGTGGGACAATTTATTGAGTAATTAAGTAATTCTTTAAATAATAAGTAATTCAATGATTTGTTGAATTGTTTAAATAATTATTTTATAATTAAATGATTTTTTAAATGATAAGTAACAGCAATTCATAATCATCTCCTAACTAGACATGAACTTTACTCGATATTGAGTAATGACGAAGTTTATAGAGTTTATCATGAAAACACCTCATCAGATGCCATCATTGACCCAAAGATTCCTTACGAGGATGTAAGTATTGGCAACTGATGATTTTAATAATAATAATAATAACAATAATAATAATAATAATAATAATAATAATAATAATAATAATAATAATAATAATAATAATAATAATAATAATAATAATAATAATAATATAATAATAATAATAACAACAACAACAACAATAATAATAATAATAACAATAATAATAATAATAATGTCATTATCTTTCTAGATGGATTCAGATGGATCTCAGAACGTTGAAAGAATTTTGGAAATCCTGAGGTCCTACACAATGAAGAAGGACATCAACACAAGGATTAACTTGGTCGGTTTGCTATTATTATTATTATTATTATTAATTTTAGTAGTATTTTTTGTAATTATAACCATTTTATTATCAATCAAATGTTTTGTCTGGAATGCAGAAAGACAACCCGATTGGGAAAAATAAAACGTATAAACGTTTATAAAAACACCGACAATATTATAATTATTTATTATTTAATTACTTATCAAAAATTCTCAGTAAAGGAGATAAATATAATCATTGTTGCATTTACTACACTTAGACTTAAACTCTGATTCATTACCATTGTGCTATTGGATTTTGCTATCTTTAGGAATTGTACGTCAACATGTCATCGACAAAAGTTGACCAAAACTATTCATTGATGAGGACCTACAGACTCTTCAGAACCATGGGACTGAGGCAACTGCTTGTAACTGACAATAGGAACAGACCTGTCGGCATGATCACCAGGAAAGACCTGATGCAGTTCAATATGCAGGTTTGTGTTCAATTCATTCCACCTGGAGTTAGTTGCTTTCAATGCTTTATTAAGTTACATGATACTTCGCTGTCATCCGGTATCATTTAACAATGAAAATACAATTTAAATAACTTAAATATTTTAGCTCTGATCTTTGTATTAGTATAAGTATTACAACGTCATGATTAAATGTGTTTAACATATTGTAATACACCAAGCCATTCTTAAAAATTAGGAAAAACTCGAGAAATTGATCGGCCAAGAAATTCCCGAAGATAACGGTCCTGGAATTCCAAGAGTGTATTCTGGAGGCCAACTGGGGGGACGCAGAATGTCGAGAAGATTTTCCGTGGAAGAAGGCAGCGTACTGGGGGTCGTCGTGGCTCAGAACGACGGATCGGACGGAAACAGCGACGCAAAAGATGAGGCAGTCATAGAACTGCCTGCTATTACTCGGATCAGAAAGATGCAGATGGAGACCATCAGAGAAGAAGAGGCTTCGTCCACTGAAGCCGAACACAGTCCCGTCGAAAGCGAAGTTCACAATTTAGACGAATCCTTCACTGAGAAATTTCAGGAAAGGAAGACTTCCTTTACTGTTGTGAAAATTGAAGGATTAGAAGGCGACGACGACGACGACGACAACAATAATGATGAGAATAACAACAAATCAACCGAGGCCATTATATCTCAGCATCCGCACTTAGAACAGCTGTACATGGAGGCCATTAAACAATCCGATGAAAAAGCTAGTGATAACAAGACCTCTCCACTAGACAAACCAACCCAAAAATTTTGAGTGACATTTTGACAAAGATTACGCTTAGCGCATCTGTAAATTCATCAACGATTTTTTAATCGAATTCTTAGAGTGAGTTTGTGCCTCTTGGCAGATCATGCGGTTTAGATTTTCTTTATGTCCGTGTTTTAGTCAAATTTGGCCATTCCGTAATTATATGACTATTTTTTTCAAGTTTTACGAAGTTCTCATAAATCTTTGTTGTGCTAAGTATTTGAAGTTACTAATGCCACGACTTGGCTCTTACGAAATACGAGTGTAAACCATTCGATATCTTCTTTTTAACTTGAACGAACCAATATTACTAATGAATGTTACTTTTCCTCCAATTTGTAACTGCTGCTTTGTACAGATGTATACAAATTGTTTACCTTTTTGCCCTAGAATTATATTTTCATATCCTTGCGAGCACGTCCGTAGGTGAACGCTTAAAAAGGTATTTCGACCGTACTGCTGATTACTATTTATTACTATCTAATTTTAGATTATATTTTGCATAGAGATTTTTATTCAATAAACTTTTGTTTAAACGTATTGTGTTACGTAAACTCTCGAAGTGTTGCTTGAAGGGAATGAGACTGGAAAAGTAGTGTCCCGTGGAACGTCTTCCGTACAAGGCTTCAAAAATTCAATATCTACGCAAAGTGATTTAAATTATCTACTGTTAATTCCCGAACAAAATTTATTAAATCGCCTGCTCGATTTAGGCTCCTAGAATCTATCAGCCAAAGTTGAACTTGAGACCCAAATTACAACTTCAGGATGACCCTAAGACAAAAAGCCTCTTTATCCTTTTTCAGAGTGGTTACCTATGCTGGCTATGATTTTTGGATATTCCCAATTTAAGTGTAAAACACACATCGAACATGGTTCAGTGGAAGAATATACATTAATATAATTAATATACATTAATATATATTAAGTAAAGAAAACAAGAAATCCGGCCAAACTGTTGAACTCAAGGACGAACATAAGTTAAGTTAGGATAGCAACAATGACGGCGCCGATGAAAATGACCGTGAAGTCGACGCGGACGATGGCAATAAAAACGGTCTACATCCCCGTTTCAGTTCTTTGCTTTCCACCGAGGAGCAATAAATATCGGCCAGCATCGGAGACGATCGCATCGAGGAGCTCGACACGGCAAAAATTAAAAAATAGATTTACCGACCGTTTCTCTCGTTACGGTGTTATTATATAATAAATAGTTTTTCTGTACACATCGATGAAAAGCACCGCTAAATATTAAATCGAACGAAGGGAAATTTAAGAAGCAACCAGAGAAGGAAGGGGTTAATTTAAGCTTAACGATTTGTTATAAAATTCTTAATCAATTTCAATGCCATTTAATCTAAACAATAATCGCCAAATAATTAGTAATATACGAAGATAAAACTATCCGTTAACGGCAACAAAATGTCCGCGATGATGCTATCGAAGAAGCTTGCAGTAGAGACGAATGCACGTGATCGTCGATAGTTTTAAGGTGGACGGAGAAAATGAAACGTCGGCGGTCGAACAAATTGGCACGACGACCGGCAGAACGAAAACCATCCCTCGCAGGTCGAACGTGAATTCATTAAGAATCAAAATAAAATGGTTCGAGAAGATTGAAAGAGAGCATCTGACCAAACTAAATACAATTCCACTGTACAGATTTAAGGTGATTTATTTAACACATGGCCGGATGCCAAAGGATGCTATCGCTGCAGTGCTTCGACGACGTTTCTTTAAGAAACCGAAGCGAGGCCGAGAAAAAGAATTCGGCCGACCGATGCTTAAAAATCTAATATCGTCTCGAAATATCCTGCTCGAGTCTGCCATTTTAAGACCACTTGTTCAATGTGAAGATGAAGGTCAGTAACAGATATCATAACCATCATCATAACCACCACCAGAATCGTTCGGCCGGAGATGCCGGCAGCCTGTCGTAACGTTCGTCGAGATAAGGTCGAATTCGTTATCTAACGATTGCAAAATGAATTCAAATACAATAAAGGAAATCAGTGCAATAAGGTAATTATTATGAATAGGGAGGAATTCCAAACCAAACCGTGGCAAACAAACAAGGAGATGATGCTGACCATAACAAGTTGAAAAGTGAAGAAATGCAAAATCAGATCGATTAAAATTACAATTTATCAAGTAATCCAAAACAAGAAAAATCTACTGGCCAATTGAAAATAAACACATGATTGGATGCTTAACAACACCAAGGACAACAACATAAAGTAAAACCCACTGAAAACACCTCCTCCCTCGATTGAAACAACTGTCTCTTTTTGACCGAGCACGATTTCGCTCTACAAAAAGTATTCAAAGCAATCCGATCGTCACGTCGATTTACAAATTTGAGCTAAAAATAAAACAAAATATCGGAAAGCCTCCAATAGATGGTTGCTGCAGTTCTTTCAAGCAAGATGTCCTACCAGCATTAGACAGTCTGCAGAAAATATTGAGGATGTTTTTTTACAAACATTATTAACTAGTTGTAAAACTAGGTGCAGGTTGGCCTAAGGGGTTGTGCGTGCACGTGCATGCAGTAAAGGAAGTTAATTTACAAAACCGATCCTTATAATATGGAAAAAATACTGAATATATGTCCTGGGCTTTGTCCAGTGGTCAATGGTGACTGTAGACCATTAACTAGTTTAATTAAAATAATTAAAACGGCAATTGACCTGATAAAAATAACAATAAAAATGAAAGATTTTAGTAATTACTTGTTGAAATAAAGAACTTCACTTACAAAGCCAACTTCTGCAGTAAGCATGTCGTTCCTCTGGAACGTCGAATTCTCGTAAAATTCAAGGGCCGACGGAGCGCTTATGTCCGAGCCCCAGTTGGGAGGGGAAAGGAGAAGGCTAGCAGTTTTTCCTCCGCTGCTGCTCCTGTCGTCGTCCGTCGACAGTCTCGGCGAACCGTCGGAGTCCGAGTTGATGCTGGGCGAGAAGTTGTGCTGGGCGTTCGAGACAAAAGACGGAGTCTTGCAGCTCTGAGCCGGCGAGTTAAGGCCAGGGACGCTGCAGGGATTTATCGAAAACACGGCATCGGGCGAAGGGAGTAGATTTTCCGACGGCCGGACTGCTTTCCAGGAAACCCTTGGGCCTCCCTGCTTCGAATGAGTCGAGTCCTTAACGATTTGCTTTTTGCAGCTCGAGGGCATCTGACACCTAATGACCTCATCCAGATGGCCCTGATTTCCAGAAACGTTTTGACTTGTTGTTTTTGCAGAATAACTTGGGAAAGATTTTGGATCCATTAAAGTTTTCTTGCTTATTCTGTTCCCAGGCAGATCAAACTCTTGACAAATTTTTGCTTTGTCTTCCCTCGCTCTTTTTCTGCCCTTCTCCTGCATCTCGGAACACGGAGAAGGTACGACTTCCTCTTCGACATTCGATTTTCTGCTCTCGTCGTAGTCATCCTTGTTTGGATCGTCGCCAGGGAAGATTTTGAAAGGATTATTGCTCGAGGAGTCGCAGCTGGTCTCAAAAACACTCAAATCTTCTGGAAGGTCAAAGTCAAGAAGGCCATCCAGGTCGAGGCAGTCCGGGAGCTCTTCGCCGGGGTCGATGAGTCTGGCCAAAGAATCGGCATCCACGAACTTGTCGTCGCTCGTCATCGCGTCGTTGCAAGAAGTCGCAACGTGATCCTCCCTCGACGTCTCGCCGACTTCCTTCAAAGCGATATCCGTCTTGCACTCTCTCGACTTGTGACTCGTGCCGAGAACCTGATCCGATTGCATATGAGAGGTGAACATCTGGTGAGGAATTCCCATAGGGTAACTGTACAGGTGGTTGGCGTCCGGGATCGATCTCGTGCTCGGCATTTGGTAGATCTGGTTCTGCTCGAAGGACTTAGGATTGAACATTCGGTCGACCTGAAAGCGAGGAGGGGTCGGGTCCCGACAATGCGAATAGTCGTTCTGCGAGGCATGAAAATAAGGCGACTGAAGTTCATTCTTAACCTTCCGTTTTTTCGACT
The DNA here is from genome assembly GCA_021613335.1 of Whitmania pigra. Lineage (NCBI taxonomy): Eukaryota > Metazoa > Annelida > Clitellata > Hirudinida > Haemopidae > Whitmania > Whitmania pigra. Next base: position 118,701 of record JAJTWR010000323.1, read on the forward strand.
GCCTGTTTTTTGCGATTCCATTAATTTTTTGGTCGCTGCCGACGTTGCCGCTGGAAGCAGTCGTTCCAAAAGGTGGTGAGATGGCATTGTGTAGTGTCGGATAAGCGAAGGATTTTTCATGGGGCTTAGTTCCGTTCCTCTGTAAGTAATCCACTGTTTTCTCATCTAATGCATTGGCCACAACGGGAGGATAAGGCACACGAAATGCAGGCTCTTCTTTCCAGTTTATTGGTTTCAGGGTATCTCTCCTTGAGTTGACTTTTCCAGGTCCTACCTCGTTTGTGGCTATGCCGCAAAAATTTGGTGACTCCAGCAACGAGGGCGGTGTGTTCAGGATGTTGGAGCTGCTTTCGGCTGGCATTTGTGACATGCTTGTACTTCTTTCTGTGTTGTTGAATTGGTTGCCTGATTTGAAATCCAACATTTCACATCCATTCAGCTTAAAGCTTAGCACACCAAGTTTCATTAGAAAACTGTTGAAGTTCACGATCTGACTCTGTAAATCCTGCAGATGGCCATTCTCAACTGTAAAACTTACTAAGAATGGCTGACTGCTTTTGCCTCCCCTACTCGTCATCTCAAAACCTACAAAAAAGTGAAATATCTACATTTAAAAAAAGCAAGTTATATAGTGCATAAAGTAAATACTTAAAATGCTTATTATTAATGTTTGTTTCTACATGGCTGGAAGCAAGTCAAGTGACAGAAAATATTTACCAAACAGTCGCACCAAATTGAAAATACGGTATCAAAACAATCAATTTGCATTAAATTAATAATTTATCTCAAGTTAAATAACGACACGCATTCTCATAACGCCATAAAATCGACAACTTGAAAAACTAAAACAAAAACAAACTCCATGTTAAGGAGATGTGAAAATTACAAACTTCAGTGTAAGTTTTGACTAAATCAAATTATTTATTAATTAATATATTTAATTTAACATTTAAAATGTAAATTATTTATTTTAACAATTTGTTAACCGGATCATATTTACTAATGCTTTAAAGATGTTGAGTGTCAAACATTGCTGCAAATTATTCACGAAATGAAATACAAAAATACTGATAAGTTTAAGAAGTTTGAATCTTAGTAAATTTAATTTCGTTTTCGAATTGTTTATGTGAACTTAACCGAAAATGTCGGGGCACGGTCACAGCCACGGTTGTAGCTGCAGTTGTGAACATGAGGATGTGGACTTATCATCAAAGGGAAATCTTTACAGTTTGTATTCTAAAATTGACACTTACAAGGTTCAATGTCTGAATGAAACCGAAAAAGATTCTGGCAGACTTGTCTTTAAACCATGGAATGAAAGGCAGGACAGAACTAAAGTAATAATTTCTGTAATTTCTAGAAAATTGAGAATTTAGAACATCTCGAAGTACATCACATTAACTTTTTTCTGTTTAATATTTATTTTTACAGTTTGTAGAAAGCGATGTTGATCAAGAGCTCCTTTTCAACATTCCGTAATTGATTACTTTTGTTTTTGAAATATCTTATTCATACTTGTTTTGGCATCTACATTTTTGGAAACTTTAAAGTTTTACAGGCAGTGTAAAGTTAAGAGGCATGATAATACTCGGTGGCGAGGACGACCACCATCCCAAAGTCGTAAAACTGTTAGTTTTAAAATCATTATTCAATATGTTTCCATTACAAAGTTGTATTTTTTAATAAATTGCATTAATTATGGCTATTCCTTAACCTTTGGTCTTTCAAGCTTCAAAAACCGTCCAAATATGATGTTTGATGATGCTGGTGGAACTGCTCCAGATCAAGAGTTTGAGCTTGTTCATGATGTTGATGGTACCATTGAATATGAACTCAAGTATGCAACACAATTTGAATTTGTTTATTTTCTTTTTGGAATTATTTTAAATTATTCTTTTATATCTTTGATTTATTTTCTGGTGAAGAACAACAAGGTTTAACTCTGTGTCAGATCTTAGTATTTACATCCCAGAAAACTTTGGGGCTGATAAGACTAAGGTCTATTACATTGGCTTGAGAGGGGACTTCACTGAGGTTGGTTCTTTGCCTTTCTAAAGGTGGTCATATTTCACATTTCTGATTTTATTATTTCTTTCTAGTTACTTTGTGACTATTTTTCTTTGGTTAAAGCCATTAGTGCAGTTGTGTTTTTCTGCAAACACGCCTTACTTTACCGATGTTACGTACGATCAGATGTTTTCGCTGCACGGCGTTTATGAAATTGCCATTTCATTTGCTACAGTTCAGGAGGCAAGAACTCCCAATAGCCACTTACGAAGCCCGGGCTAACCCAGCCGACCATCAGAGGATCAATTTATTGGATGAAGTTCCTAGGCACATCCACTGATTCATTTTCTGTTTCATCTTGTCATCACACCATGTTCTTAATTGTTCACATTATTTTCAAGTTTCCATTTTGAGAATTCAAAATGAGAGTAATAATTTCTTTTTATTATCAAAATGATCCAAAAGTTTTTGTTTGTGCTGTAATTCTGATCTCGACTTAGTTTACATTGCTGATAGGGTGAATTTTATTTACAATTTATAATTAGCTGAAAGTGCTTTTTTAATTACAAATGCAAAAGGGCATTTTATTGGTAATCATTTTCTTAGCTTAATCGAGCACAAGTCTGGGGATGAGAGACATAAGCATCAGATTTGCACTTTATAATTTCATTATATAGCCCAATTTTGATGACCTGTTGGAGTGGGGATGCCACCGATTTTTTAGAAAAAAATAGTTATCACAATCTGCTCAGAACTATCGTATTGGAAGCATTTTGTTCATGATAGGAATCAATTCCACCGTGAATAATGTGGAGTAAAGGATAGATCGTGAACATGATTAGGAGTTCGAGAAGCATCCATTGCTTTAATCAGTGCTTTTAGAATCACTTCCTTAGCCAAACCTACATGCTTGCAGGGAAGGTATATGGTAAATGATAAATCCAATCCATCTCGATCAAATTTAAGAATTGTCCACCTAAGATAGTTCCTACATCTCATTAAGTTTATTTTTGACTGAACATAGACGATTAAATTGAACGATTGAGGTATTTTAGAAAATTGTTGATAAAATCTGAAGTGTTTATATTGGCTTATTTCAGCCGATATACAATCTTGACCTCCTCTTGCTTAGGAAGTAGTTTGTGGGTAGAAGTCTTAGTTGTCTTCCTTCTAGTTCGTCAGGATAGGAAAGAGGGTCGTATTTCCAGTTAGCATCATCGGAAGACATATGTTGAGATGAATCGCTTCCGTCAACATCATAGACATCCATGTCTGACCTTTTCCCTGGATTTATAAGAAATTTTGTAAAAAGGTAATGAATTTTTGATTATAATCACTAAAGATGGTGAGTCAATCATGAATATATGTCACGTTTTTAATAATATGCCTTTAGATTGCGTTGATTTGCGGTCTTAATACTCTGCCTGGAATTTCAAATCCTAATAAAAATTACAAATATGCATGTAGTTTTTAATTTATAATTAACTGAAAATTTGCTAGAAGAATTAAGCAAAAATAGAAGCAGCTAATTGTAATTTAACAGGATGAAGCTGAAGTTATGATATTACTATCAATAAACTAACCTATCGTTAGTTTTCAATATTGAGCAGCAATAAAAATAATTGTCAGAAAATAAACAATAACGTGAAGAAATTATTGCTAAAGACCTATATAGATCCTGCTACGTCTCAACGGAGTGTCAGACTGTTCCTTCACCCTCCTCAGATCATCCATTGACTTTCCTTCTCTTTTGCCGATGTACATGAGATTCCTTCGACCGCTCTTCTTTTCCAGGTTCAGTTCATCCGGGGTCATGAACTCGTGACCCTCGCTTGACTCTTGAGAGGCGAAGAATGGGCTGACACTTTCACCATCAGGGCTTCCCTTTTCCAGACGAGATGCATGTCGGAAATGTTCTTCACCTGCAAAATTTTTTGGTTAGTTTTCCTTGACCGAATGAACGATCTAATTAGTATTTGTTATCGCGAATCGCCAAACACCATTTATCATTATAATTTGATAACCATTCTCTTTTACCAACATCCACTTAAGTGTCTTCAATATATTTGCTTATATGTAATCGAGAAAATGTCGAGCTGGATGCTATTGAAACATACCTTAAAAATTTAAAAGTAAAATGTTAAGTATTGGCTATTCAACATAGTTAGTCATTAATTATTTAATAATTAGGTTGTTATTATTTAGTTATTCATACCAACCTCTGACGAAGCCGGAGGTGGCCAATTGTTCAATTGTTAGGAAAAGGATTGCAGTCAAGACGATAGATGCTAGATTCGTCATGTTTTCTGTTGCTGAGGGATATTAGTGTGCTTTCTATTAAACATTTATTTTATTCAATTATTTAAACTCATTATTATTTCAGCATTCTATTTCTATTATTTCGATTTGTGGACAATTTCTAGCCAAGCTCATAGTACGGCTGTGGCTTCTAAGTTAAACCGTAAAATGGAGATCTGGAAAGATTCCAATCAATGACCATTAACGGAAATGTTTATCAACTTTCAAGCTTTTAAGTAATCTAAATTTCGTAAAAACCTAAACTAAATATGTTTAAAATGGAGAAAAAGACATCGAAATCTTAAGAAGTTGAGAGAGTTTAAAATAACGAAGGTTTATTTGATAAAGCTGCAATAAATTTAATGTGCAACATCGGGTTTTATCGAAATGTATCCACGTGTATCGTGCTGAGGTGCCTATGTAATAGCATTCATAAATCCGCAACAGTTAAATTGAATGCATTGCTTTCCAAACACCCGATGTCAATTCCGATCTTCGAACCTAATTACTCGGATAAATCGCTTAAGCCAAGAACACTTTAAACTAAAATATGGTCCAACAGATTTTGCTGAGGATATATTTTTTTCCTCATTTTATCCTGTTTTGTTCCAAAGGAGAATTAATTTTCGTCCTGGACAGTTCTTTTTACACAAGCGTCTCTGCTTTGCTCCTACAACTTTTCGGAGTTGTGCTCCTAGATAAAACTATTTGTCAAAAAATATATTATATCCAAATATATTTGTCATATTAGATTTTCCTGCTACAACTTGAAGACTTTGATTTCTGTTTTATCCTGTCAACCCTGGAAAAATCGTTTGATAATGACGGGGAGGGTTGAAATAATTGAAATAATTGAAACATTTGCAGATTCTAATGACTTATACCATCTTACTCAAGATTCTCAAAGTTTGATAAATAATTTGGTTAAATTGAATAAATAAGTTGGATAAATAAGATAAATAATTTGGATATATAAGATAAATAATATGGATAAATAAGATAAATACGTTGGATAAATAAGAAATAATTTGGTTAAATTAGATAAATAATTTTGTTGGATAAATAAGATAAATAATTTGGATATATAAAATAAATAATTTGGATATATAAAATAAATAATTTGGTTAAATTGGATAAATATGTTGGATAAATAGTTCTCGAGGGGCAAAGAGATGGAAACTGGAGATGGACAGGATTGGCTGCTTGATTCAAGGCCAAAGTAATCTTCATCATCGTCACGGAGACACGTTAAACATTATCGAGAGTCTTGGAAAAATCTCGAGACCGTCTTGACAAACATCGTCATTTCACTGGAGAGACTCGGTGAGAAAGACAAATTTAATTAAAAATAAAAATTAAATTTTAAATAAAGAAAATCATTTTAAAATAGTAAAATGATTGGAAATAAAAATCTTTATAAATTAAGAGCCGGAAGTAATTTCTTTTCAAGCCATTAGAATTGAGAATGGAAATTAATCCTGTAAAAAGTCGCGTAAAAAATCGTCAGGAAGATCGTGTGATATTTATTTATTTGTTTATTTATTTATTTGTTTATTTGTTTATTTGTTTGTTTATTTATTTGTTTATTTATTTGTTTGTTTGTTTGTTTGTTTGTTTATTTATTTGTTTGTTTATTTATTTGATTAGAGTCCGTTGCACATATCGTGTGAAACTTTAAAAGCATTACAAAAATTATTTTACTAATTATTTTCATGTTGCTCTATTAAAACTCTACTTAATTTTATTAATTATTTATTTTTTTATTGATGTGAAGATTAATTTATTGATTTAAAGACTTGAAGTTTCAATATCTATTGCGAGACATTTACCCAGAATGCGACATCTGTCGCTGATAAAACGACCCAGCAACAGTTGGGAGGTTTTCTATTTTCCCGAAATTTGGAAAAGTTGTGATTGTGATGCTGGAATTATTCGGATGAATTGATTGAGTTGGAAGAAGAAAGAATCTTAAAAATTATTATTATTTGATGGATGGGTTGGTGGATGGATGGATGGATGGATGGATGGATGGATGGATGATGGATGGATGGATGGACGGATGGAGATGAGCATTTTGGATGGTGTCACTGGAACATCAACTTTGAACCAATTAAAGAAGAAACAAGAATTGAAAGAAGTGGCTTTCAGCTGATGTTTAGGTTGAATAATAGCTGTTTAAACACATTCAGACACTTTATTATTATTATTATTATAATCGTCATAATGTAATAATGTTATTATCATTACGATTGTTATTATTATTATTATTATTATTATTATTATATTATTATTATTATTATTATTATTATTTATTATTATTATTATTAGATTATTATTATTATTATTATTATTATTATTATTATTATTATTATTATTATTATTATTATTATTATTATTATTATTATTATTATTATTATTATTATTATTATTATTATTATTATTATTATTATTATTATATTATTATTATTATTATTATTATTATTATTATTATTATTATTATTATTATTATTATTATTATTATTATTATTATATTATTATTATTATTATTATTATTATTATTATTATTATTATTATTATTATTATTATTATTATTATTATTATTATTATTATTATTATTATTATTATTATTATTATTATTATTATTATTATTATTATTATTATTATTATTATTATTATTATTATTATTATTATTATTATTATTATTATATTATTCTTATTATTATTATTATTATTATTTATTATTATTATTATTATTATTATTATTATTAATGTGAGATCCCAACAGACTGTAAAATATACAAACAGACTTTGAAAAATTTGTGCGAAATTTTAAGAGTTGTAAAAAAAATGTTTCAAGTCCTTTGCACCGCCTGTCCATAACAAGACACAACAGCACAACATAACATCCTCACTTATGAAATTTTGATTGACAAAAGAATTTAATCCAAATAAAAAATAACGTAAAACTTCATAAACAATGGATGTAGAAGCCATACATAATTAATATATTATATTACATTATGTATATATTATACATATATTAATAAATGTATATGATATAATACTAAATCTTGTAAAAAGTTTTGCTTAAATTGTTGCAATATAAATTAGTATGAAAAAAGTTAAAATGTTGGAAAAACAATAGGAGTAACTCAAAATTCAGATGTTGAATGCTTTATTCAATGGAGCGTAACGAACTTTTCACAGATGGCCACGGTTCACTGGTTTTCCTTTTACGAACTGATCCTTTTCATTCAATATGAAAACGTTTTAAAAATTCCGTTTTTTTTTAAATCCAGAAAGATATATTTAAATGTTTAAAAAAAGTATTTGGTGCGTTCTTAGAAAATGAATTTGTATGAATTTGGATAAAAAATATTAGTAAAAAATAAATTGAATTGAAAATAAACGATTATATTAGAAATGGTAAAGTAATTTTGTTATTTAATAAAATAAACGAATTTTAAATAAGGCAATGCAGGAGTGATAAATGGAATAATTTTCCTTCTTTGTGAAATATTTTCAGATAAAAATTTTGTTTTTGTAGGACTTTCACGGTGAGCAATAAATAGGCTGTGATGGCTAATAACTTCATAAATAAGGATTCTCATTCAAGTTTTTATTGACACAAAATGTTTTTAAATTAATAACGAAATGATTAATTTTATATTTAATAATTACATATAATAAGCTGGTAATTAATATTATTTTATTATGGAAATATAATATAGAAATATCCCCTAAGTCGTCAACACATCTTCAAAGGATTACGAAAATATCTTGGTTGTATGATGAAGACTCATATTATTATTAATTATTAATGTATTATTATTAATGATAACTATTGGCATGATGCCAAGAAATTAAGGCACCTCTGGCGCTATGCATTTTCGCTTCAAGAATGAACTGTTGTTAAGATAATTATATATGATAATTTAAAAAAATAATAAATTATTAAATTATTTTTAAAATAATAAATTATTAAATTATTTTTAAAATAATAAATTATTATACTATTTATTAGGACAACTTCTATGCAATTACTATTGCATAAGAAACTTTCTTTTCCATTTGCAACGCATTCTCCATGGAAACCATCTGACCTGCTTCGACCTGCTTTGACCTGTTTTGACCTGTTTAACCCTGAGGTCATCTTGAAGTTGGAATTTCAGTTTTTTTCTTAAATGCAGAAAATCTCGCTTTAAGAAGCTATTTTTCGCTAATAAACGAATTTTTAAATATTACCAAATTCAAAATTTGTCAAAATGTTTTTCTTTCAATTATTTTATTCTGAAATGTAAAAGTTTTAAATTTATTCAAATTGATTTAAATTTGAAACTTATGCAATGCGAGAAGTTTCAAATATTAAAAATCACTTTATAAAAAATGTTTGATTGAAGAAAATTGATCCTTTAGAATTTTATTCCTATTTTTAAATGTAATTTATCAAAATACTAATTGCCAGACAAATTTATTATATTTCAATAATTATTCATATTCAGAACAATTAACGATATTGCGAATAAAAATAAATCGGCTTAAAATGGTGAACAAATGCAACTCTGACATGCATGGATGAGCAGTCATTGATAAATATTGAAATTATTAATTACTGATAGTTTGACTTAAGTGGAAAATCTACTGCTGGACATGATTCAACGCTACAAAAACTAATTGTTAAAATTAGTAATTATCGAAACAAAAATATATTATAAGATTGTAATAGGGATAATATTAAAAGATTGTAAACACTGGAGATTACATGACTCTGTTTGCAATGGATTTATAACGGGCTTGTCTTAAACGATTAATTATATCAATCTTCTTTTAATATGAATATATTTTAATTATCAGCATATTTAATTATTAAATATTTAATAACAATCCAATTTTTACCAAACGCCATCTCACATTTTTTACCATTTTCTTCAGTTTGATATTACATTGTAAAATAATTGATATTTAAATTTATTTCACTAAGCTGTAAAGTTTTGATGTTGGTTCTGTTCGGCAATTCCACTTAAAAATAAGATTCACTTAGAAGATTAATTAATAATTATAATAATTTAAATAATTAATTAATAATTTTAATATTAATCAATATATCATTTTAATTATAATATTCATAATTAATTGTAATATTTAATTATTTACCAGAGACCATCAAGTAATTGAGAATAAAAGTATTTCTAATATTTATTTTCCCTTATAACTTCTTGTTGTTATTATTGTAATTAAGATAATTTATGTCGGCTTATATTAGTTTTAATTATGCTAATTTATGTTCCTGAGTTAACTTTATTCGATTTCTCTCCTAATTTATTTATTCGTTCAAAAAATCTCATTAAACTTCAATATATTGCAAGCCATATTATTTTATAAGAATAAAATGATAATTAAAAATATAATAATAAATTATTTGAATAAATATGTTAATAATACAAAACTAGGATAAAACTCACAAAATATCTTCTCAAGCTCAGCAGTGACCTCCTCACAAACGAAGACTTGTGCTTCCTTTTATATCCTTCCATCCGGATATGCACTGCAACCGCAATAATTATAATAATATTTTAATAACCTGGATAATTATAAATAATAATAAATAATAAATAATATTACTAATAACAAATGTATTACATTTTAATATTACAAGTATTATTATTATTTATTATTTGTGTTATTATTGTTTAAATTTATTAATTTCATAAAATATTGGTAATTACTTTTCATAATTATTTTGAACAAGACAATTTTTAGGAATAAAGAATGTAGAAAAATTGTAATAAGAATGCAATGGTAATTGTTAATCTGATATTAATGATAATTAATTTTAATCGATGACTGCAGAGGTGTTGTTAAGATTGGAAATAATTTATTTCTTTTATTTCTTGTGAGCACAATTAAATTAAATGATTTATATTTAAATTTGAAAAGCCTTCCTCTCTCTTTCTGGGGAACCGCCATTAAAATGCATTTTACGTTGCTCGACCGGCGCAGCGATATTTTTCAATTTCATGTTCATTGTTTTATTCAATTTGCCACATTCCTTATGTTGTTCAGCCGTTTGAGGAGTCAGCCATGCTTGTCGGAACAGATGTGAAATTTATTCATTCCAGTCATGCATGACTTCATTCTTCTCCCCCAATCGACGTCCAAGTCAAGTCATCCGTGTCTATCTCTTTATGAACTGATCTCTTCCTTCTGACATCGTTTTAAAAAAAATTATTTATCAAAATGGAATTTCATTTTTACATTCTCAAAATTATTATTTCATAATTAATTTAAATTACTTGGCTTAAAATGTTTATTGAAAAATTATTTATGATTAATCCTCGTGTTAAGGATTTGTCGTGAATAATGAAGCAGTAGTTAAACGAAATTAATCCTTTTCTTTAAAAGCATAATATGCTAACATATTATTTAGTACACGACAAATTATTTATTTAATTTATTTTAACAATTTATTTAAACAACATTTGTATCGTAATTAAGCAAAACAAAATTTAAAACATTCAGGTATTTGTTGACTTTTATTTGTAATTATAAGCAAATACTTTTGATTGAGGAAGGTGGCGCTAATTCAATTCAAACAGGAAACAGTGTTTTGCGATTTTTTGGAGAAGTTTAAAAATGCTGACAATAAGGGCAATAAAAGAAAAGAACTTTAATAATGATTAATAATTATTATATATAGGTAATATACTATTATTATTATATATAAAGTATTATACTATAAATTATATTTGTATTACTATTATTCATAACAACTTTGATATCTTTTTTATGTCTATTTCCAACTTCTGCTCCACTGGTCGAGACATGGTCTCCGTTTATGACGTCCAGGGTCACGGTTGACTGATTTGGCTGCTATCGAGTCATGTCGACAGGCGGCTCTTTATGCCAGAATCACAATCGCGATGATCGCCATCGCCATCGTCGTCATGGTGCCTAGAGATAATAATAATAATAATAATAATAATAATAATAATAATAATAATAATAATAATAATAATAATAATAATAATAATAATAATAATAATAATAATAATAATAATAAATAATAATAATAATAATAATAATAATAATAATAATAATAATAATAATAATAATAATAATAATAATAATAATAATAATAATAATACTAATAATAATAATAATAATAATAATAATAATAATAATATAATAATAATAATAATAATAATAATAATAATAATAATAATAATAATATAATATAGGATTAACAAGGACGTGACGTGAACCTCTCTTATCTGTCATAAACGATGGTTGAAGAGGAAGATAGCAACTCAATTGGGCTGCATACCAAATCACGTGACTTATTTTTTTTTATGGCATTCGATGATGATGATGATGATGATGATGATGATGATGATGATGATGATGATGATGATGATGATGATGATGATGATGATGATGATGATGATGATGATGATGATGATGATGATGATGATGAGATGATGATGATGATGATGCTGATGATGATGATGATGCTGATGATGATGATGATGATGATGATGATGATGATGATGATGATGATGATGATGATGATGATGATGATGATGATGATGATGATGATAGTAGTGATGATTATGACATCAAAATAAAAAAAATGCGACTGCACGAAGATTTTTAGCACCGAATTTATTGGATTCTGTGGAAATGATTTAAAGTTCGTTGGAGTAAAACTATTTAAAAACGTAATTAAAAGTTGAAATTCAAATATTAAAAATGTAAATAAATGTATAAAAATGTAAGATATTAAAAATATATTTATATGTATTTATACGTCACATTATTGAAAATTCATCAAAATTTATTTATTTCGCAAATATTTAAAATTACGATTTATAAATAATAAACGCGTTTTCAGTAAATATTTCAGCTCAAGTGAAATGTTGAAACAAAATCTCTGCACCGGATGAACTCGAGAAGATTGAAACATCTGCACTTGTTAAATAGCAACCACCAAAGAATTATTGTATTCAACTAAGAATATTAATTTACAAATAACATATAATTATTGCATTCAATTAAGAATATTAATTTATAAATAACATATAATTATTGCATTCAATTAAGAATATTAATTTACAAATAACATATAATTATTGCATTCAATTAAGAATATTAACTTACAAGCAGCATGTTGTTATTCGTATATTATTACATTTCAGACACAAATCAAATTATATTCGAGAATTTCGAATGAATTTGCAAAAGTTTCGTAATTAGTTTATTTGATTCATTTTGTTCATTTGATGTTAAATGAAACATTTGAAACATTTGAAAGAACCAGTCACGATTTTAGCTTCATTTTAATTCTTCAAAGCTTCATTAAAATTTTAACCTTTTTAACCTTAAATTAATCAAAAAACTTATTTATAAATAATATTTTATCAACATTTAATTAAAATTATATCACCAATAATTCCTAGAATCTTTCTAAAACATTCCTTGGAAAATTATAAAATCCGAGTTAAGATAGGAAATCATTTTAATGTGCGACATCAAGCGACTGAATTATCGGTAAATAGTTGGAAAGATGTATGGATCGATGGATTGATGGACAAGTGAGTAAGTGGAAAAATGAATGGATTAATTTTTTTCATTCACATATTTAATCATCTGTTAATTTATTCATTCATTCACTAAATTACTCATCTAATAATTTATTCATCCTTCCATCATTATGTCAAGTCTAGTGATTAAAATTTAAAGATTTTATTTTCGACAGCATAGTAAATTATTTTCAGCCTATATTAAACTTAATTATCAAGTAAAGATTTATGCATTTATGCATTCATTTATGCACCTAATTGCTGATTTTTAACTTTTAAATATTAAACTATGTATTACCGGTTATAACAATAACTGCGTATCACATGGCTTATTAACAAACAAATATTGAATTACATATCACCGATTAAAATATAAATATTAAATTGTATATAGCAAATATTTTAAAATTATATATTATAGATCATAAATCTTTGTAAACGTAATTTTGTTAGCATCATTAACTTAGCTATTTGATGCACCATTTTATTTCAAAATACAAAAATTACACACTCAATGCTCTTAAACATTCCTAAAATTATTTGGAATTGAGATTCAATTAGCACTTAATAAATTATATGATTAATATTAAATATTTTAAATAAAATTTAAATATCTAAAATGTCTATGCTGTCCGAGCATGCAACGCGCATGTCAGTGATGGCGACTTAAAGAGCGACACCATTGTCGTATCCGTATTTTATCATCTTTTGCAGCGTTTGTTACGTGAATTCGCCATACATGTATTGCGTAAAAGGTGATAAAAATAAAGTAAAATAATATAACTAAAAAATAATAACTTTAAATATTACATACTTAACTTATAGCCTTCATCAATATGATGTAATTAAAAATGATTACTTAAATCAAAATATCCAAAAATAGCAACAATAACAAGGCTATCAAAATTTAAAAACAAATTTTAAAAAATTGTTAATTATTATTTATTACTTATTAATTAATTACTAATTAATGATATAATTTGCTTGTGATATTTCAAACATTAGTTTTTGATATTTAATACATTAAATTACATGCACATGCTTGGACTACAAAGGTTGGGTTGTATATGATTGAAAACGATTGATTGCACACGATTGTGAAGATGATGATGATGATGAGGAGGAGGGGAAGAAGGAGGAAGAGGAAGATGGTGGTGATGTTGATTACAAATGATTGAGATAATTATAATTATAGGGATGTTGATGCACCAATCCATCTTAACTTGTTTTTAATAATTAACCTGCTGCTTACAAACCACATACTAACTGTGAGAATTAATATTAATAATAGTACTAATTAATAAGTCGTTACTTCTCTATTGGAAACACCGCTCTGACGTCACGAGATGATGTTGTGGATCGTTTCTATGGAGACCGTGAAAGCTGGAAAATCAATATTCAATGCTGGACTGGGAACATCTCATAAAAAGGAGAAAGGATGAATGGATGGATGGATGAATGGATGGATGGATGGATGGGATGGATGGATGGATGGATGGATGGATGGATGGATGGATGGATGGATGGATGGATGGATGGATGGATGGATGGATGGATGGATGGATGGATGGATGGATGGGATGGATGGATGGATGGTGGATGGATGGATGGATGGATGGATGGATGGATGGATGGATGGATGGATGGATGGATGGATGGATGGAGGATGGATGGATGGATGGATGGATGGATGGATGGATGGATGGATGGATGGGATGGATGGATGGATGGATGGATGGATGACGAGGCGATTTAATTAAAAGGCATCAGATGTTGATGCACGGAGTTTATAATTTTTTGTCCAGGTTGAAAAATGCTTTTGAAACTCAACTTCTACAACGACAACCTTTCTTAGAAGATCTTCTGTTCTTAATCATTCATAAAATCATTTCATAAATTTAAAACTTCATCATGCATTATTAATATCAATATTTTTTAAATTTAAGTTTCGAGATGATTACTTTTGAATAATTAATGACATAATAACTAATAAACATTAACAGCTAATCATGTCCAATCTGCGTACAAACCTGACATCAGGCATGAATTACTTGCGACGTAGATTCAGTTCTGATGACCTCCTCCAGGAAGGTCAAGATTCAACGAACGAACAAAACTTCAGCAGCCAAAAACTGTCCTTCCCTAAAAACATCCTTTTAGCATCGGCACCCAGCTTTCCGTCCTTTTCCAGCGTGCAGGAAGCAACCAGAGGCATTTTGGCGCAGGCTTCACAGACAGGAAACTTTTTCTCTGAGAATTCTTCGAGCAACCAATCGCTCAACAAACTCAATTACAACAACAGGAACAGGTGCAAGACAATCCTCATCATTGATGACAGACACACGGATTGGTATTATATTATATTATATTATATATTATATTATATTATATTATATTATATTATATTATATTATATTATATATATTATATTATATTATATTATATTATTATATTATATTATATTATATTATATTATATTATATATTATATTATATTATATTATATTATATATTATATTATATTATATTATATTATATTATATTATATTATATTATATTATATTATATTATATTATATTATATTATATTAATTATATTACATCACATCACATCACATCACCTCACATCACATCACATCACATTACATTATATTATATTATATTATATTTTCAGGGCGAAATACTTTGCTGGTAAAAAGGTCTTTGGAGATTGTGATCTGAGAATTGAACAAGTAGGATTGAAATTCATTGTATTTGAATTTGTATTATTTTCATTGTATTATTTTTTCATGTTATTATGACACAAACAAATTATTTCGTTTTTATTCATGTAAATAAGCGAATTTATAGGAGAAAGTCTAAAGATTTCATTCTTAACGAGCTTTTTAAATTAATTTTTTTGTAATTTTATTTTGTAGTAGCATTTTAATATTTTATATTTAAACTAATGTAAACTTAACATATTTTGTTTATTTTGCTGCCGATGTAATTGAAATAAAAAGTGATTCTTGGCTAAGAAGTAAGGAACAATTTAAGACATAATTTAAGAGATTAAGAGATAATTTAAAAAATAACTGAAATAAAATGGCTAAGAAGTAAGGAACAATTTAAGACATAATTTAAGAGATTAAGAGATAATTTAAGAAATAATTGAAATAAAAAGTGAATCTTGACTGAGAAGTAAGGAATGAATACTTCGGAAATTGAAAACAATTAGTTTTAATTCAGATTTGAATTCAATCTTTTCAAATTTTCAGGCAGAATTCTCGGAATTGAACCTGGCATCGTACAGCAACGATGGTGTTGTTGTTGAGATTCAAAACAACAACATTCCAAAAACATCGCAGTTGGTTTCACATTTTTTGCATTTAATCACTTCAAATTAATTAATAGTCTTTATAAATCAATTAATAATCTCTTCAAATTAATTATTAATCTACATCCGATACAACAGTCAAGCATTCACCATCAAATCAATCACAAACATTGAACCCTAAAGATTGTCTTCATCAATCAGAAACATTCAACCCTACAGATTGAATGCATCTCAAATGATCGAGTTCGATTCCAGGTCTTTCCACCCGGACATGGTTCTTGTGCGCCAACACGCCAGAAACGCCAACGAGAATTGGCGTCACATTATTCTCGGCCTTCACTACGGGGGTGTGGAAAGTGTCAATTCTCTCGAGGCTGTGTACAACTTTCTTGATCGGCCTTGGGTGGTCAGTATCGTCATCATCATCATCATTATTACAGTTTATTTATCCATTTAAAATAATAAATAACGTTAATAATAATTAAATTACAGTTCCAGTAATTAATTTATTTATTTATTCATTCATTCTGCCATTCAATTCACAGTTTTCCCACTTGGTCAGAATCCAGAAGAGACTGGGCAGGGATGTTTTCCCCCTCATTGACCAAACTTATTACCCCAATCACACGGAGATGATCAGCAATTTGTGGGTGAGCATTCATCAAAAGCATCGTCATCATCATCATCGTCGTCGTCGTAATCGCAATCGGACACAACCTCCATTCTTTAATAATTAATTCTATTTATCACTTAAATACATTCTTTTCTGAATTGCGTTTTCTCTGAGAACGAGGAGATATAAACGACTTGAGAGGATTCATTCATATAAGAGAGTTTTAAAGAATTTCTTTAAGAATTTTAAATTACGCAGGTTTTTAAATTTCGACACAATTTTTATTAAAACATCCACTCGTAAATCATTCAAGCGAGGAGATGTGATAAATTATTATGAAAAGAAAACAAAACAAAGATTGCAGTCCACTGCTGGTACAATTTACAAAATCGTTCCTTACTAATTCAGATCCACAACAAATTTTATTTCAGTAAAATAATTTTCATGTATATCTAATAAGCCCTTGTTATCCCTTAATTATATCAAAAATAACATTTATTTTGGCGACAATCTTGTTTGCAAGCCTTTACGTTTGTTGCAAGATCCCAATTAAGATAGGAGAAGACGCCTGATTGGCTGACAACGACCTTGACACTGAGAAAATCGAGGGGTCATCGAATGCCTCTCAGTGCGACTAATTACGATGATGTTGGTGCTGATGACGATGTTATTCAGTCAACTAGCTACGTTAACGACGACGACGACGATTACATGTTAGGCGAATAATCGTCTGCCTTTTAACGAGCTCCTGCCGCCATTTTTCCCGTCGCCTGCAATCAGGCTTGGGTTGGCATGGCAACGAAATGAAAAAAAGAAGCTTGCGAGGATGGATACGGCTGTGGAGATGTTAAAAACCTTAAATTAAATTCGAATTTGTTTTAATTACAAATTTAAAAAATACTGCAATTTTACAGTATTATTATTATTATTAATCATATCATAACGCTATTATTACACTGTAGCGGTACCAAAGATTCTTTTTAGAGATAAAGTTAATTTTCGGAGAATATATTTTAAAATGCCAAAGGAAATATAAAAAAAGTGAATGTTCTGTTCTCAAGAAATGTGACCTGTAATCATTTTAATAACGATGCAAAAAATTCAATTCTGCTGGTGATGATGATGACGACGACGATGACTTCATTCGACTTCGAATATTGAGGACCTAATTAAAATAATTTATTAAAATCATCGTTACAATTTATTAATTTATGCAAACCTAGTTGGTGATCCCCAAGTTTCCCGTGGTCGTTAAGATCGGACATGCTTTTTCTGGACTGGGAAAGGTAAACTTCTTGACATTGCATTCGTTAGCAACAATTGAAGCAGACTAATTAACATTCATTAGCAATAATTGGAGCAGACTAATTAACATTTACCAATCAGGTGAAAGTGGACAACCATTACGTATTCCAAGACATAGCAAGCATCATGGCTGTCACGAAGTGCTACTCGACGATGGAATCTTACGTTGAATCCCAAGGAGATGTTTACATTCAAAAGATAGGAAACCACTACAAGGCTTTCATGTAAGTCATCCAATTAATATTTATGAGACGAATTGTAATGATATGGCTAATTTATATGCACATCTAATGAGTTTGCTAGTTATTCTTACAAATTAAAAATTATTAAATTAGATTTAGAGCTCCTACCTTCAATAAATTGTAAATTCTCATAAATTCTTAAAGTAGAAAGTTTTAATAAAAACAAATATTTTAAAATAGGAGGAAGGCCATGACAGGAAACTGGAAGGCCAACGTAGGATCCGCCATTTTGGAAGAAATTCCAGTCAACGAAAGGTCAAAGTTCGTGATAATTACGTACCAAGAGCTCATCGCTGCTAATAAATAAATGGAAATTATGTGAAAACACGGCACTTCCATTGTGGATACAATAAGTGCATTAATAAGTGCATTATTCAGAGCATTGTCACGTGAAATGATGCTGCCATTTTTTTGTGAAAAAACTTTTTGACACCACATTTTATGGTTCCTAGATGATGATGATGATGATGATGATGATGGATGATGATGATGATGATGATGATGATGATATGATGATGATGATGATGATTGATGATGATGATGATGATGATGATGATGATGATGATGATGATGATGATGATGGATGATGATGATGATGATGATGATGATGATGATGATGATGATGATGATGATGATGGATGATGATGATGATGATGATGATGATGATGATGATGATGATGATGATGATGATGATGATGATGATGTGCAAGGTTAAACTGCATTAAACAGATCACTCAGAATCAATGAATATTTATTTGAATGGCAGTCATCATCATCATCAGCACCATCTTCATGTTCAGATATCGACTTTGGATAGACGAATGTAGCAGAATGTTTGGAGGATTGGACATGTTGTCCATCAAAGCCATTAAAAGTCTTGAAGGGAAAGAGTTCATCATTGAGGTTGGCACAATTTATCCATTCTTTTTTTGTTGAACTAATTCATACTTTTAATACATTTCTAATGTTTTTAAATCACAAATTAATGGCATTTTGTATAGCATTCAATTATACATTTATGCAAGTTTTTATAACGATATTAAAGCTTTGAAGTGTCTCAAATCAATTGTAAGTAAAATCTATTTCCGCATAATTAATCGTATTGATCGGATGACACGTGATAGAAACACCACGTGACCGGCTTCATCTTTTCCAGGTCAACGACTCTTCCATGCCGTTGCTAGGCAACTCGCATGACGCCGATTGCTCACTCATTGCAAACCTGGTCCTGCGCAAGCTGGAATTAGTCGGGAATAAGAACAGGTGGGTGGAAGTTGACGTGCATGTCACATGACTAAGGAAGGCTTGTTGATTGGTTGCTTGCGATGGAGTCTTAAAGATCATGATTCATGAGTTTCGAGTTATTAATGATAGTCGGATGTGAAGGAATATTCAGTGGCGGGTAATTATGGTTATTTTTGTGCTTCTGACTGCACATGTTATAAACTGATTTTATAAACATGATCCTTCCATAAAAAAATGGAATACTCATCGACGTATCTTTCCAAAGCTATGCCACCCCTTTCCCGCTCCAGCAACAACAGTCTTTTCCACCTCCGTCATCGTCGTTGTCATCGCAGCAGTTAACAAAAGCGTCACAAAAATCCAACGTCACCAACGGAAAACAACCCCCACAGAGAAGCTTCTCATTTGCTTCAGTCAGCAACATGTGAGCATGACATATTCAATTGGTCGTGTTGCTAATTTTTTTTGAAAAAATACTTGGCAAAATTTGCTTAAAGTGTATTAAATGCAAATTGAAATAAATGTAGATTAATCATTGAATTATATTGAGACATTTTATTCAAAACAGGTTCAACATTTCCGGTGGATCCGATCCCCCCGTCACGAAAGTTTCTCCACTTCCTTCTTCAGTCCCGAGGCTCTCTGGACCTGCTTCTCCCGACACCATTGAGGCAATAGCGAGGGATTTGGAGGGCGCCGACGGATTTGCAGACGACACGATGAACAACCTGAGGAAGACTTTCGCAGGAATATTTGGAAATCTTCAGTAATTCCATGAAAAGCTTTCATGAACAAAAGATAAACGAATGGAATGTATTTTGGAACATTTATGGGGATATACTTTTCTTCTTTATCTTTACATTTTGTAATTCTTATAGAAAATTACGAAAATGCTAAACACTCACGATGGGAACTCGAGATAATAAAGTCTATTGACTATAATAATAAAAAAAATAATAATAAAATATAATAATAATAGAATTGAAAACCAAACCATTAAAAAAATCTCCATCAAAACAACACATTCTTATTCGTCTAAATCGTACTTTTTGCTTATCATCATTACGAATCACATAATTTAGAAATTCTTTAAATTAGGTCTCCTTGTCTTTGCTGTGCTGTCCGTATCATTTTGCATTTTAAAGGTTAAATCGTTCAATTTTTCGGTGCAAACACACAGCATGTTTTTGTAAGCGGCGCCTATTCCTTTGTTTGTAAAATTTTAATTTTAAGTTTAAATAAAAGCATAAAAATGATAATTAAGTAATATTTTCAGAACAATATGAATTTTGTAAATCTGGCATCAATGTTTTCAACGAATACATTTAACTTCCCGTTACTCCGAGGTTTTGTTAATTGTTGAAACTTATTTATATATTGCTGTATTTTCTTTGGAAATTGTTGCTTTTCGACAGAATTTTAGAAATGCAGTTTCCCCACTGTCGCCTGCTTTCTGTGCAGCAGCTATCGATTGCTGTTATACAAAGATCGATTAAACGTTTGAAATAAAAGCAAAACAAACAAATCTAAATTTTTGATCACTAAGTAAATATTTGCACGTGCAGCTTTCCATAAGCTGAGTTAAATTGAGCAGTTTCTTAATTTTTAAATTAGGGGTACATTCTTGAAAAGGCGGTTGGATATGATGAAGCGACTCCGGTTCCCAACTGCACGCCCGACAAGCGCATACTACATCCCATCCGTCGCATATATTTCATCTATCTCTTTTTACGATCAGTTGCAAGCAATTTATTGGGAGATCGTCAAGGAGATATCGAACAAGAAAAAGCAAATAGACTTTCCATTCTAATCCATTCCAGTGACATCGTACTCAAACCTTCGGTTTTTGCTGCACAGCAAAGCCCGTTCATTCAATGCATTCCAGCCTAATAATGGCCAAACATCTTTTTATAAATTTATTTACTATTTTATTTCATACTTAATAAAATTTTAATTTTATTGATTGACAATCAAGGAATAATGAATAGCAAGATAACACCTAAGGAAACTCAGATGACTTAGGAAATGCAGAAAGTAACTCCTAATCGAGACAAAGTGATTGGCTCTCAGCAGAAATGTCTGATTTCCATCAAACATTTTGTGATTCAATAGAGCCGGAATTCAATGCGAAGGGAATCCAAAGGCCACGCGTCCCTTTGGCACGAGGATCGTGGAAAATAGAGTGACTTTTAGAAGGACATGTCTGCGGATGCATTTCCATTCCTCTCGTTAGGCAACATCAGTGCACCACAAAGCTGTATTACAAAACAAAATAATTCAAATTAAATTAATGAAAGCAAGTCAATTTAATTCAAATGTTCACCTTGTTGTAGCTGATTTTCAGTGATTTCAACTTATCTGAAATCAACTTGGGAGAAGTTGTGTTAAAATTATCCAACTCTTCCTTGAAATCTTTAAGCAATTTCAGGCAATTCCTGCAAAAATATTGAAATTAATGGAAGTACTAACATATTTAATATAATAAAGGAGGACAGCAATATTTTGTAAATTATTACTGAAGATTGACATAATTTACCTTGAAAGCTTATCTTTGAAACGTACTGTAAGAAATGCATGATACATAGCAATCTGCAACAAATAAATTCAAATCTCAAATAAGTATGCATCCTTCAATTAAATTAGCTTGTCTTGAAACAATAATTACAGAAATCGTGACTTGCCTCATACGAAGCTTCTACTCCACAGGAGTATCCGCTTGGATCTAGATCAAATGCCTGCTGATAACCCTTCTTAAATCCATCAGAATATCCCTCCTTATAAAATCTAGAAATGGTTAATTAAAAAAAGAATTGTCCGCTATAACCGTTTACTAATGAATTTTATTATAAATTATGACTTATCAAATTAGTTTAAAATAATACAGTGAGCTACTGGCTTGCTGCAGCTACTAAGTTGCTTACTTTTCTTCCCCCATGGAAACCTCATCAAAAATGTCGTTAATGTCCCTCTCCATCAATTATTGTGTAATGATTCTATTCTATGAATCTTTTAAATGCGACACTTACAATCACGATAATCGATTTGCAAATACAACAACACAAAGAAATTTTGAAAAGTAGACCTGACAATTTTATTTATATTACTATTTTGTAAAATAATATAATACTTGTAATACATGTTGTTATATAATTTTATATTTTGTCACATTTATATAAACATTTAATAACATTATATAAACATAATAGCATTTAATGTTTATGAACAAAATATGCTGGATCTTGTATCAAAAATATTTTGTTACACTGTATTTTATTTTTACAAGTCATCCCATTTTTAGTTTTCATAAAAATTACAAATTCTAGCTGTGTATAAAATATTTTACGCAGAATTAGTGACCATAGAAAGTCATTTCTCTTCTAAAATATTAAAATATCCTTAGATGCGTTTGTCTGCCATCACATGCTAGTCAATATTTCGAAAGGAGAGTTGTGCATTGATTAATTATTTAATTCATCGTTGGTAGTTGGGTGCAATAATTGACATGGCTCTGAAGTTAGCTGTTCACGACAGTTAGTAATATGTTTTTGAGACCATGTAATGTTCTATAACCTGCCACCACGATTGATACATTAAACATTAAACATACTCTTGAATATTAATTGCTCTAACTTATTGAGGTTATGGTAACGGAATTGCGTTCTGGATTAGAAATATTAATATTGGACTTCAAATGGATTAGACGTCACTCTGATAATACTCGGACTCATTGTCATTACTACAACGACAAGAAGTTTAAGATTTGTCAACGTTTTCATTCTTTAATTGACAGAAAATATGCTAAGTCATTACTTTTAAGTCATGGATAATGTACCCTGACATAACCTACTTTTACTTGAGCATGCTGTCAGTTTGAGATTATTTACAGAAATCATAAAAGAAGTGGTGAGGTCGGTGAAGGGCTCCGACTGGAAGGTCCTCGTGGTGGATCAACAGAGCATGAGAATGATTTCGGCATGCTGCACCATGACGGAACTGCTGGCCGAGAGGATAACCCGTGAGATGATGATGATGATGATTCTTTATTTGCGACATCCTTCCATATTTTCATCCTTCACGTATCGCCAGTTGTCGAGGACATCGGAAAACGTCGCGAACCTCTTCCATCTCTGGAAGCCGTGTATCTCATCGCTCCATCTGAAAAGGTTGGAAGTTTTTTTTCTGTTTATGAATTTATTTATAACAACTGCTACCAAAGGACCAATGACAATTAAATGCACTTTATGTCATTTTTTTTATTCTTATTGCAAAAAGCTGTTTTTCTTGTTTCTTGAAAACTCTGATAAGTTTGCAGCTTATCAAAAAATTGAAATTTGTGATGGCATTTTTCTCGACCCAAAATATAGATGATTGTTTTGATGACAACGTTTGCAATCCATCAGAAGTTCTGCAAGTTTTTGCGACCGAATGATTGCAAGTTGATTTGATTTTCAGTCGGTTAGAACAGTCTTCCAAGACTTTCAAAACCCTCTGAGGCTCCAGTACAAATTTGCTCATCTCTTTTTCACTGAAGGTTCCTTAGATGTTTGTTGTTATAGGTTGCAATTGCTGCTAAATTAAGGATTACTTTCTTGATTTTGCTTTCTAAATCTCAATTGCATTTAATGAGTTTCTTTTGTTTTTGTGCAACAATTTCAATAACTTCAAGCTACTGGTGTTATTGTAATACTAATAATAATATTCTCGACTTTGTTTCTGATTCTCACGTGCACGAATTAATCTACATTTGCATGTTTCCACTGATGTCATTCTTATTAATTAAATTAATATTAATACGTTTGTTATTTATTTAACACATACTTTTCTTGATTCATTTGCTTTTTTGGCAAAGCTTATTCAATTTGTTGTGAATGAATTTTTATTTTTATCTTCCTTTTCTTAACCATTTAAACATTATTTTAATATTTATTTCATTTTTTTTTAGTCTGTCAAATATATCCTCAAAGATTTCAGCATCACATCAGAATGTGTTTACAGGGCTTGCCACATCTTTTTCACTGGAGGTCTTAGTTAATTTTTGTTGAAATGTTTCTTTGCAATAGATTCCAACATTTGTTTTAGTTAATTAATTATTGAGTTATTAAATTTGTAAATATTGTTTTAAATGTTATTATATATATTTATTCAATATGCTCGCTCATGTCGAAGGTTTATCACCTGACTTCAAATACGAATTCTATTATCCAGCTTGCTCTGATGAACTCTTCACGGAGCTATGCAAGTCGTCCGCTGCCAAGTTCATCAGGACGCTGAAGGAAGTCAACATTGCTTTCCTTCCCTACGAGAAACAAGTGATGCTTTAACAAAGCTATCTATAATTATTTGATTATTTTTTATTAAAATTAATTTTTGAACAATCTTGAGAGACACTTTATATCCTAATAGAGTGAAATGGACTTTATTGTATTTATTTATAAAAGCATGTTTATTTGGCAGGTCTTTTCCTTGGATTCTCCCGAAACCTTTCAACATTTTTATAATCCTTCCAAGTCGTCCGCTCGCCTCGCAAACCTCGAGAGGTGTGCCGAGCAGATCGCCACCCTGTGCGCGACTCTCGGAGAATATCCGAGCGTAAGATACAGAAGGTGAATCGGTCTTGAATATCTCTTGGGGAACAAATGAATCGTAGGCTTGCATTCTTATATTTAAGTGATCCAGTTCTTGCTTTAAACTTGGACAACAATGGTTACCAATATAATGAAATGGAGCTTATTGATGTACTTGCTCGTTTGCAGCGAGTTCGAAGGGAACATGGAATTTGCACAACTTATCCAGCAGAAACTCGATGCCTACAAAGCAGACGATCACACCATGGGGCAGGTTAGTTTAACTGTTTTGTTTCATTATAAGCCGATTGGACGAATAGATTCATTGGATGGACACGTTGATTCTTAAGGATCCTGGGAAGGAAAAATCGCAGTTGTTGATACTGGACAGAGGCTTCGATCCAATTTCTCCCCTACTCCACGAGTTGACCCTTCAGGCCATGGCTTATGACCTCCTCCCTATAGAGAATGATGTCTACAAGTAATCAAGACTGCTGTGATCATTATTGATGATGATGATGATGATGATTATTATTATTCTATTACCTATTAAGGTATGAGAACCTGTCACATGGTGATGCACCTGAGAAAGAAGTCCTTCTGGATGAAAGTGATGAGATTTGGGTGGAACTGAGGCACCAGCACATTGCCATCGTGTCGCAGTCAGTATTCGCATTTGAAGCTTCACGTTCGTTGTCGTCATTGTTGTGAAAGTTGCAGGCAGGTGACGAAGAAGTTGAAGGAGTTCACGGACAACAAGCGCATGTCTGCCAAGGAAAAGTCGAGCATGCGCGACCTCTCTCAGATGATAAAGATGATGCCTCAATACCAGAAGGAACTCACCAATTACTCCACCCATCTTCACTTGGCCGAGGACTGCATGAAGAAGTATCAGGGCAGGGTGGACAAGCTGTGTCGCGTCGAGCAGGTACGCATTTACGGAAGGCGGCTCGTTGACATTCCCCGTCCTCTTTCAATTTTAAATATCCAAGGACATGGCCATGGGACTGGATGCCAATGGTGAGAAGATCAAGGAGTACACGAGGAACATCGTACCCATCCTGCTCGACGAAACCGTCTCCACCTCGGACAAGTGCAGAGTCATACTTCTCTATGCTATCACTAAGGGAGGCACGTCGATGGCTTTTATTGTTGTCCTTGCCATTCTCGTCGGTCATCTTTTCATTGCTGTGATGCTTATCGTCGTTGCAATCGCGTTTTACTCGTAGATTTTTATTCATGATATTAATATTCATTCCTTTTCAGGCATCACGGAAGAAAACCTCTTAAAATTATTCCAGCATGCCAAGATCCCTCCAGATGATGCTCAACTCATCTACAACATTAAGCACCTTGGAGTCACTGTTATGCAGGAGGTAGATGTTCACTTTCCTTACCAGTTCTCAAATTCAATGTTTTATTCATCCATACATTCATTATTTATTTCATCCATCCATTGTTCAGGGTGGCAGAAAGAAGTCCTCGCAAAACTATCTCACCTGCTCGAGAAGGGAACGGAATACCTCGGGGACTTATCAGATGTCCAGGTGGACTCCGTACATCAAGGATATTATGGAGGTTCGATTTTCAGTCAATTGCATCAGTACATCATGTATCAGTACATATATCATACATCATATATCAGTACATCCATCTTACATCAGTGCATACATGTTACATCAGTACATCTTACATCAGTGCACACATCTAGCCTGTGATCCTATCAGTTTATTTCCTTCAAGTTTTTAATTTAATAAACAAGCAATTGATACATAATCTGATTTGCATTTAATTAAGGCATAAAAAATAATCATTAATAAATAATCATTTTCCAACAGGATGTCATGGAAGAGAAGATGGATTTGAAGAAGTTTCCTTACCTGGGAGGAGGATCAAGGAATGTGGGAATGGTAACCAGTGGAGGAGCCAGGTTGGTACTTTTTTCATACTTTGAAAGCAAAGGCAGGCCTCAAATTATAGCATGCTATGGGCATGTTATGTTGCTGTTAATTTGTTGAGTAATAGTAATCGAATTCTGACGTCGACATCGTCCAATTCACTGTTACACTGTCAAGCTCTCGCTACGGCCATTGGCACAAGGAAAGAAGCGAACGATCGGGTCCGAGGAGTTACGGACCCAGACTCATCGTCTTCTTCGTGGGAGGAGTCAGCATGTCGGAAATGAGGTGCGCTTACGAGGTCACCTCTGCTTTTAAGAACTGGGAGATCATCGTCGGTTGGTTTAGCCGTCTATAACTAATAGTTAATTAAATAATAATTAACAAATAATCGTTCATTGTGTCGATCTTCGTCAGGGTCCACCCACATCTCAACGCCGGAGTCCTTCCTCAAGTCTCTGAAGAGCATGTCCAGTGCGATGAATTGAAATCAATTAAGTCCCTTCTACTTCTATTTTGTGCATCCTTCAATCTTTAACCTTTAATCTTTAGGTTAATCACAGATCTAGGTTTCATTAATGTGGGAATATGTATCCTTGTTTGAAATACTAGCCACGTAGTCATCCATCGATTAGTCGATCGCTTGCATAAAAGCATACCTAACTAACTATTACACCTAAATACTTTCACTATCATCCTACGTAGTTATATTTATTTCTCGTTTTTGTGTTGATTGCTTATGCTTTAACCTTGGAGGAACTATTTACAGTGGTATGTAGCCTTATAGTCTTCTACCTAAATATATTCACATTTTTTAACTCTCATAGGGACCTCTGCCTATTTAGCCTTATCTATCTATATATATATATATATATATATGCTCTGCATGAACGTCTCCATGGAAATAGTTTAAGACATAGCAGGCATGGATGTGGTTCTGTGACAAATATTGGCATCTTAAATATATTTTAAATGTTTCCATTAAGAAATATTTTATTTTGTCTTATTAAACTTAGCATTTGATGCTTTGCAAAAGATATGGCAATGTTCTTATCACCATCATCATCATCTCCTTAATTAATTAGCAATTCATGTCTTAAGATGCAAACTGAGGGGATTCCTTTTTATATTTCTAAATTTTTTGATATTTGGTTTAAAGTTTATAAATTCTATTTTAATGAAGTCACTTTTATTTTTTTGAAGTTGTGAGGTTATGAAGCTATAATGAATTGATTAATTTTAGTAATGTTATCCAAAATTGTCGTGTTATCTTACTTCTACACCTTTAAAATGAGGTCATTTGCCAGGATTAAGTTAAAAACATTTTAGTTTTGGTTTAAAGTTCTACTTTAAATACAAACTAAACAAATCAGATGCATTTGTTTTGGCAAGTTGTAAGTCGTTTGTATGACTTGGTGATGTTTTTCCATTTGTTCCATACATTGAGACTCATTCCTTCGACGATCCATCTATCTTTTAGACATTCCATTTTGTTACAGTGTTTTTGAAATAATATTTCCAATCTTTAGATTCTCTTTGATCGCTTTTGAAATATTGCATTAGTAAATGTTTTTATACGTTTAAATTTTTTACACTTCCCCTGGAATTGATCATGTTAAATGCTTATTTTCAGCAATATTCCAATAATTCATGTTTGTTTTGTTAATTCGTTTATCTTCTCCACACTTTGCAATCCCATGCTGTGAAGTTGCATAGAAGTTAGAAAAGAACTTTTTGATGTTGTAACTATTTTTATTTTGTTTAATTTTTTCTTCTCCTTTTTATTGCTTCACTCGTTCGTGAAAGTCACTTTTTTCAATCAGCAGCCTTTAATGCTTGGCAAGTTTACATCAGGAAACTAAGATCAATCATAAAGAATCTCTTTGATTCGTTTGCGACGCACGACTGTCGTGAATACTTAAGCAATTAGTCGAGAGTTATTTGTCGGTTTTTAAATTTAAACATAAGATCTCAGATCCTGTTGCAATGAATATTCAAAGGTTGTAATAGTAAATATTCAAAGGTTGTAATAGTAAATATTCAACGGTTGTAATAGTAAATATTCAACGGTTGTAATAGTAAATATTCAACGGTTGTAATTGTGTCTTCATTTGTTGTTATTAAAGCAAAGATCATGTCAATCCTTGTGTCCCGTGTAAGGTATACGCACAAACGTGCGTTTGTGTATAAAGTATTTATATAAAGCTATGGGATAAACTAGTAAAGGTTATATAAATTATTACTATTAAGAGGTTATTTAAATGACCGGAGTGAGTTAACTCATTGTGAGCAACGAGGAAAGGAGATATTGGGGTTATTAAAATACTGTTAGTACTGATGGTAACGTTAACTTTTAGGCTGCTATTTGTCATTAGGCCTGGTATTGTGCCATTTATTTTACTCCTCATAATTCGTAAATTCTAAAATTGGAGACGATGATTATTTAGCGTAATTTTTCAAAAAAAAAAAGGCGAAAGAGTGATAAGGGTGTATTTTTAGCTGCAGACTCCTTTTTTGCAGATGTGAGGTGTTGTTTGTTGTTTGTTGTGTTGTTTACGTTGGAAGCTGTGCAGAGAGTTCTCGTACGTTGCAGGCAAGAATCAAGTTAACGGGAATTAATATGGTGTTAATTCACCATAAACTTTATATTACAAAGTCCATATTCTGGGTTTTACCGCTAAACTGTTAATTACAACAAAACATTGATGATGATGATGATGATGAAGGCGACGATGATGCGAGAAGCAGTCAGTGGCGCTACGTTGTTTTATCTTCACGTGAATCATTTCCTCCGGTTGCATGGTCTCTGAAAATAAAGGATGATGATGATGACGACGATGAGGTGATGGTTATAATGTTGCCTATTATTGTGCTTATATTGAAATCCAAAAAATCACATCCACATCATTTGTTTCAAGTGGATTAATTAAGTTTAAGTGATAAATCACTAAGCGAATTAAGTTCATGAAGCTTTTAAATTCTCCATGTCGTCCAAAATGCTTTCCAGTCATTGGAAATATTTTATTAGATGATTCAGAAGTATCTGTCACATGCTACATTTATTCCACTTATTCATCACCTCTCGATGAACGAGGAAAATTGAAATAAAAAAATATTTCACAAGAATTGAGTTGAATTCTCTGCTCGAATGTTTTGCATTTTCCAATCCTTTCCATTCGTTGTCACGTGTTTTCTGTTGAAAAATATTTTCTCAAATTATTTCCTAACAATTCGAAGATAATTCGTAAAACCTGATTTTTTCTTGTAGCAGAGAAATGTTAATTCCCAGTGCATTTGCTTCTCGGCTGACGAAAAAGTTAAATGGAGGTGTTGTGGGCAGTCTCTGGAATAATAATAATAATAATAATAATAATAATAATAATAATATTGTTATTGCGACTTCGTGATATAAATTATAGTATCGTTATTCCACGAAGCTTCAAAGTGTTTATGTTTTTGTTATTTGTTAAAATTATAATTTGTGATGATGATGATGACGACGACGATGATGACGATGATGATGATGATGATGATGATGATGATATAATAGACTTTAGGACAGACTGTGCATTGGTCTGAAGAAGCAGGTAATGCATCTTGTCATGTGACCAACACGTGTTGTCAATCTCCTTCAACTTCCTTCCTATTTCCATGCCAACAGTTTCTACGGCCTCATCCATCGACTGAATAGCGATTATTATAATTAAAATTATTAGCAATTATTACATTTAAATTATTAGAAATATAATTATTAGCAATTAATGAACTTTAGGGATTGTTAATAAATTTTGGATACAAAGTGTCTAATAGTAACTGATAGTAGATTCAAGACATTCGTTCATTTAACTTTTAATAACATTAATTTGCTTTAAAGCACAATTGAAACAATTTAAATAGCTTACGACTACGAAAGACAATATAAATTAATATTATAAACAACAATTTTAAGAATTATATGAATATCATAAACAATGTTATTAGAAATATTATATTAATATTACATTATAAATATTATATTATTATTAATATTGTAAACGTACAAAGTGTGAGCACTTGAGTCTGTTGGTGAGGTGAACAATTTCGTTCAAAGTTTCGTGGTCCTTTTCAAGCTCCACTTTGGCTGTTGTCTTCTCGTTCAGATCGTCAGTAATGGTGCCTATTATGAATAATTAATTAGTCCAGAATAATAATTAGGATTCATGGGAAATTAACTGAATATTAACGATGTGTATGCTTTATACTGCAAGAGATTCGACAGTGAGTCTTGTTTATTAGAATATTTAGAACTTAATAGAATATTTAGTACTTAAGAAAATATTTAACTACTTAATAATATTTGGTTACCCACTGTGAGTCATCTTGACTTGGTTCAAGCATATTTTCAACCAAACTTTGTGCTTAACGTTGTCCACGTAATCGTTGCCGTTCGCTGATCTCCTTCAGTGAAATATTCTCATCATTACCATCATCATCATCAATCATCATCATCATCATCATCATCATCATCAATCATCATCATCATCATCATCATCATCATCATCATCATCATCATCATCATCATCATCCATCATCATCATCATCATCATCATCAGCATCATCATCATCATCATCATCATCATCATCATCATCATCATCATCATCATCATCATCATCATCATCATCATCATCATCATCATCATCATCATCATCATCATCATCATCATCATCATCATCATCATCATCATCATCATCATCATCATCATCATCATCATCATCATCATCATCATCATCATCATCATCATCATCATCATCATCATCATCATCATCATCATCATCATCATCATCATCATCATCATCATCATCATCATCATCATCATCATCATCATCATCATCATCATCATCATCATCATCACATCATCATCATCATCATCATCATCATCATCATCATCATCATCATCATCATCATCATCATCATCATCATCATCATCATCATCATCATCATCATCATCATCATCATCATCATCATCATCATCATCATCATCATCATCATCATCATCATCATCATCACATCATCATCATCATATCATCATCATCATCATCATCATCGTTATCGTCATCATCATTACAGTGAAACAATTAATAACTATTGAACTTTATTTGAACGTAATTTAATCGATTGTTTCAAATCATCATCATCATTGCCGTTGAATGAAAAATAAAAATAAAATTCAAGAATTAATTAATAATAATTTTTCAAATTTAAAACACATCTGAGGCGTTTGTCGCGTCATTGATTGCCAAGGTTACGACTGATAAGTGAGGCAGACGAATGAAAGATTGTGATTACTTTGTGAGCTTGTGTGTGCGCGAGTTGTTGATGGAAAAGTAATAAAAATGTGGATTAACATCTAATTAATAGGAATGGAAATTGGAGAAAACAACTCTTTATGAATAATCATGTTTATTGCGCGCGGTGCTGGCTACATTCGACTATAAATAACTTGAACATTCATTCGTCAGCATTCCGATTTAGATATGCAATATTTAATATTTGGAGATTATTTATTTAACATAAGGATAATATCTACACTTAATTATAAAGACAATAAGGATAATATCTCCACTTAATTATAAAGACAATAAGGATAATATCTCCACTTAATTATAAAGACAATAAGGATAATATCTACACTTAATTATAAAGACAATAAGGATAATATCTACACTTAATTATAAAGACAATAAGGATAATATCTACACTTAATTATAAAGACAATAAGGATAATATCTACACTTAATTATAAAGACAATAAGGATAATATCTCCACTTAATTATAAAGACAATAAGGATAATATCTCCACTTAATTATAAAGACAATAAGGATAATATCTCCACTTAATTATAAAGACAATAAGGATAATATCTCCACTTAATTATAAAGACAGCCTCATAAAATTTCTTGGGAGAGACAACTTGTTATCAATTATCAGAAAGTCGGTTCATTTAATAAAATGATGGAGATGACGAAGACGACGACTATGACCATGTCGGTGATGGATCATTTATCCACTATTAACTTACAAATTTTTCAAATATTCATTTAAAATAAAGCTATTAGGAGTAACATAATTTAAAATTGTTAATGAATATCAGTAAATATTATTAAATATTATTAACTATTATTAAATATTATTAAATGATGAAGAGGCCACATACAATAGCAAGGTAGTCTTTCGATTGCTGGCGACATTCTTGCGTTTCACGAAGCTGAAGATGAGAAGATCTGAGAAGAACCAAAGGCAGCAGGTCTGGTCCTTCATCTCCCTCACTGACACCAAGTCGTTCCGAACGTAAAATCGGCCAGGACTCACTAGCTGGTGAACAGGATAATTAATTAGGATAATCAGGATTGATTGATTGACCTATTGATTAGTTTGGTTGGATGATTGATTGATTGATTTGTTTGGCTGGTTGATTGATTGATTTGTTTGGTTGATTGATTGATTGATTGATTGATTCTCACGTCGGTGATGAGAAGCAGCTCCAACTTCTTCAGCGTGGCAACCTGACCCTCGTCCGAAGTATCGTCGCTGTTGACCTCATTTATTTTAAGAGCAAGGTCATGAATGGCCTCTTCCGCTTGTTTGAGGAGTGGGTAGTCTGGGTGGGTGAGTGACGTGTTTTCCAGAAGTCTCTTTTGTTAACAATTAAAAATGACAATTGACAAGGAAATCAATAAATTTATTTTACATTTAATAACATCAATTTATTATTATTATTATTATTTTACATTTAATAACATCAATTTATTATTATCATCATCATCATCAAAAACCTTTAAAAGTAATTCGTATCTGGGAATCCGTTGAACCGGTTTTACCAGTTGTGCCATAAGTGGCAGTTTCATTTTCGTCTCTTTCTCACATTGCTTTTGAATAAATTATAATAAATTTATAAATTATATTAATTCAAGTAAGTTGCAAGCCATTTTATCATCCTTTGATATTTTTATTGACCAAATCGATATTTACAATTAGTAATGCTGTAACGTTGATATGCAACAATAAACCTTAACATGTCCACACTTCATCATTGATTATTAATTAATTAATTAATTAATTGTGACCTCGATGAACTTCTGGAATGATGACTTGCTCAGAGATTCCTGAAGAGCCCTCTCAGCCCTTGGGAAGTGTTCGATGAATGAGGTGTAACTTTCCACAACGGTTTCTTTCGAGAACTCAATTATGCAATTATTATTCCATAAATAATATGGATATTAATTAGGATAATGGATTGATAAAATTGCACGGATTAAATAAATAATAATTGTTTATATTATAAATTATTAATATTATTTCAATTACGTGTTTGTAGATGACGTCACCGACCGTCGACCCGTCAGACCAGTGGCTGAGTGCTTTGGCGAGGAAGGTGATGAGGGTAGCGTGGTGGACGTAAATTTCCTGAACTTTGTAAAATATTTCCTCAACGAAACTGCTGTCCACAATGTCTTGTGTCTTCAGCGGCAGCATATATTTCTACGCATTCATGATCACCTTATTATTACGACGACAGTGATGATGATGATTATTATGATGTTATGAATGATGATGATAATGATCTCACTCACTTCAACCAACATCCTCAGAGTCTCAACGTACTGCTTCTCACTGATTAGAAATTCTTTTAAAATCAAATCTCTCTTGTCCTAGAAATTGTGCAATGATATAATAATTGTAATATTTATATAATAGTTTTGTAATAATAACAATATACATCATCATCACTATAATAATATTATTATTATTTTTACTATTAAATAATTACTAAATTAATAAATTACTATGTAATAATAATAATAATAACAATAATAAACCATTATCACCATCTGCGGAAGAAAGCAGAGAATTCGAACAATTTGTGTCTACTCATAAATCATAGCTGAGAATATTATTAATGCACATTTATTATTATTATTATTATTATTATTAGTATTATTATTATTATTATTATTATTATTATTATTATTATTATTATTATTATTATTATTATTATTATTATTATTATTATTATTATTATTATTATTATTATTATTTATTATTATTATTATTATTATTATTATTATTATTTATTATTATTATTATTTATTATTATTATTATTATTATTATTATTATTATTATTATTATTATTATTATTATTACTATTATTACTATTATTATTATTGTTGTAGTTGTTGTTGTTGTTGTTATTGTTGTTGTTGCTATTATTATTATTACAACCATAATCTTCTTGAACATCACAACAAAGAATCTAGCACTCAAGCAATTCAAAGCGAGGAGCAAATTGAAGGCAAACGAAATAAAACCCCGCTTGATGACGTCATTTAAGGAAAAATATAAATACACAGACATACATAGACATGCACAGACACACATAGACATACAGAGACACAAACACACACCAGAGGTGCACGAAATAAGTAAGAAAGGAGGCCACTAACCACATCTTCCGAGAAGGTGGAAAACTGTGAAACGTTGGAAAGACACGTTTCCAGGGAAGGAGCGATTGAAGGTCTCCCGGGCTGTTTCTGCTGTTTCGTCTTCGGGTCTGAATCTGTCGACACTTCATGCACGTGATTTCCAGTTGAGGATGATGGGGACGATGAAGATGGTGCCGATGATGATGGTGATGGCTGGGTGGAATGACGTTCGTCCTGCGGAGGAAACTTTCCAGGTTTTAAACGGTTCTTTCCTTGGAACATACGAACTGGAGACATTCTCAACTTTTTTGTCAGTTCTTTGTCCGCTGTTGCTGTCAATGTTGTTGATGTTGTTGGTTGAATTTCGTTGGTCGAACATGAGCTTTGAAGGGGCAGAGATTTCGTCAGTCCACTGAGCAGCGAAGGAACATTTCTGACGAACGATGACGTCACTTTGGTGGATGATTTCTTTTTGGAGACTTTGGAAATTATTGACGATTTCGGACTCGTTTTGTTGCTCTTGTGAGAGCTTTGGGGCTCGGGGTGGGCATCTGAGAGTGCTCGTAAAGATGATTGGTTGGTGCTTGTGACTGGTTGTAGGTTGATGTTGTAGTTATTGCTGTTGTTTAGGATGAGTTTCGTGAGTTGTACGATGGATGAACAGCCCACAATCTGACTCCTATGGAAGACCTTCTCGTTTCGGATTGCATAATCGGAATCAGATTTATCTAGCGCATCTTCTGGAGTCAGCAGATCTAAGGAATTCTGCCTCGGAAGACTGGTTGGTTTTTTGGCCCTCGAATATTCTGCTTGAGAGAGAAAATTTCGGCAGCTTTCGTTGAAGGCTGTCTTCACTTTGGAACCTTTTCTAATCTCGTGCTCATCACCATCTCCATCTTCCAGGTAGGATCCTGAATTCCCAAGTTGTGAATTCCATCTCTTTCCCAATCCCTCTCCTGAATTGATTGCCTCAATGGTTTTTGGTCTCCTCAGAGAGAAATATTTCAACCTAGCACCTGCATCGCTTTCCGATCTCAGAAGTTTGCTGCGCTTCAATGGAATCGATCGATTCTCAGTGGGATTCCGTTCCGCATCACCGGCGTCGATCGAAAATGACTTGGTCAAAATACGAACGTTTTCCGATCCAACTCGGTCACGAGAGACGCAAATTGGTTGAACTTTGCAGGTTTTAATTTCTTTGCTAAGCTCTTGGCTTTTTGTTGTCATGGCACCAGAGATGGTTTGGTTTCTGAACAAGCGATGTTGGGGTCGAACTGGTCGACAGGAAGTCAATTCAAAGCTTTTCAGTGTGATCTTCTTTCCAATGCTCAATGGTTTCAGCAGTTCCTTCGTCGAAAGCTGTTTTTTGGAGATGTAAGCTTCTTTTCCATTCAGAGGCATTAAAATGGTGGAATGGATGGAGTTCTTTGTGGATGGAACCTGATCTTTGTTGCCATAATCGATCTTGTCTTTCAGAATAACGTCCCTCGCCAGTCTTTGGGGAAGTTCAGGCCTCTTCCTTAAGGACGCCAGTTTCGGAGAATCTGTGCTGGATTTTTGGAGGATCGAGACCATTCTTGTCGCCTGTTTGGATGTTGCCCGTTGTTTGAATATTTTGAAATTAATTTGAAAGATAAAAAGTTATTGAAAGTGGATGAGATTATGTGTAAATGTTCTTTTGTGTTTCTTTTAATTTCAGACATATTTAAATATTTCAGTAATCTAACAATCAGCCAAATTTCCTACCTGAAATGATTCAAGAATACAAACACATTTTAATAAATGGTGACAGTGATTTTTGCTAATGTTAATCCGAAAATATTGCTGCTTCAAAAGAGGTGCTGTTAAACATTAGCAGTTCTTTGAAAAAATCACGAAACATGAAGTTGTTGTTGTGGAGAGATTCCGTTGCTATTTATAGACCCGGCATGAAACATCACCTTGGCAAGTAATCGTATGGCGTTTGCTGGATGAATGCCTCGATGGCTGGAGTAATCTTTTACAAGTTTTAAACCGCACAGCTTCCTAGTATTCACGCTACATTCTTAGCCAATGGTCTGCCTCCAAACCGCTTAGCGTCTTTAAATGTTTGAATCATATATTTCGCCGAACCCAATTCACTCCTGTTGATTTTGTCTGATTCACAAATTCGAGAACAAAACTTCCTTACAATGGTCCTTTGCCGATGGACATCCTTGATGCCAATCCAGGACACCATGATTTTAGAGCAAGTCAGGGGTGGGGGTGACTGGATCGTTTCAAAAAGAGGCACAACATTGTCTTCAAAGCAATTTATGGAGGTTCAGCAGGAGCAAGTGGATTCGTGGTTGAACATTCAAATGGCGCATTATTTTGGATACCTATGACACCTATGAGAGTCGGATCATTTTTAATGATGATGAAACTGGGGTGCTTTGGAAGTGCCTTCCATGCAAGACTATGGCGTTTCAAGGGGAGACTTGTCATGGTGGAAAATAAGTCGAAGGACCAAATTACAGCGCTAGTTGCTGCTAACATGGATAGATGAGAAAAATGTCTTCTGTTGTTAACAAGTATGTACATATTGTTGATATCAATATCAAATATCAATTGTCGGTGTGTAAAAAAAATCGCCAAAAACACGTGCATATACATTCATATTTATTAACGCACATTATGTACATAAAGAAATATACAGCCGCCATCTTGATGTTCTGTTATCTCGATCATCGGTTACCTCGACGCTTTTTTTTAGACGTTAACACTTTTTCAGTGAGTAATATCTAATTTTTACTTCAACTTTAATTGATTTTACTGATGTTAATCACGTCTTAAAGCGGGTTAAATATTTAATCAAGCAGTCGATAGCCAGCATGAAAACAGCCTGAAATACCGAACAAGATTTATTTTAATTTAAACTTTTTTTATTACCTTTTTATATTTTAAACAATTTTATAGGGTAAGCGATATTGCTTGCAATCCAAATTTCTATCTCTGAATGTCTTGGTTTTCAGCAACGATTGAACCAATTTTTATTTTCGGAAGTAAAAGCAATATCAATAAACTTATGTAATAAAATAAAAATTTGTACTTGGTATAAGTTAAAATTTTAAAATTAGATTTCATCGTTTTTTATATAAATTTGTTTGTAAATCGTCTATGTTTTGATATTTCTAATTGCGTTCATCTTCAAAATACGGAGGCTTCTCTCGCTAATTAAATATTTCGGATAAATGAGTGGAATCACATTTGGAACTCCGTAAGTGTTCACTATCAACATAAATCTAGATTAA
>JAJTWR010000323.1:162500-177500 GCA_021613335.1 Whitmania pigra
ATGTGTGAGGTTGTTGTGTTGGGTATGCATGTGTGAGGTTGTTGTGTTGGGTTTGCATGTGTGAGATTGTTGTGTGTGTTTTCGTCTGTGTTTGTAATGGTGAGGTTGCGCGCGTGACACCTTTTCTCCTGACGTGGACACGAACGGCATACGTGTCGTGCTTTTATCCGCCTCCGATGAATTGATTCTTATTGGCCGGGAACTGTTTATTGTCCATTCAGGTCATGATCACGTGTTTCAGTGGCTACGTAATTAGGTCACACAAAATTATTATTATTAGTAGTAGTATTATTATTGCTGTTGTTTTTATCTATGACAACTTTAGAAGTTTTGAATGGTAACATGTCAATTATGACGTCGAAATTCAGTGACGCGATGATGATGATGATGCCGGAAGTGCCACTAAGATGATTGAGTTTGTGATTTATTTTTTTTTTTTTGAGTCTAAACATTTTCCTGAACACCTGAACTGATCAGATCACCTGTAGTGCTCTCGAAGCACCTGTCTCAGAATTAATTAATTAACACCTTAGAACAACTAACGGAACATTAACGCTAATGTATTCCTGATATCATCGGAGATATTTAAGCATATTTTGTTAAAAATATTTTTAAAAATTGACTGAAAATTAAGCTAAATAAAGGATCATTAAAAAATGGCCGAGAATTATTTTCATTTTATTGCTGTTTAAACGTTAAAAGTTGCAACTCATGATAATATTTGAGGAAATATCTTGACTTGAGAAATTAATTTTTTACGCCAACGTTGAGTCAATTCTTACAGGCAAAGGATGGCAAGGGGTGATGATGGATGGTATAGAATGGCAAACGGTGATAATGGTCGAAACCTCCCATTTCGTACCACGGACACCATATTTCACCGTTACGACTCCTCGGCGTTCCGGATCGTGACGTCACACGGAGAAGAAATTAACACCTGGATCGTAAGAAGGGGAGGCCGATTGTTCCTGCTTGGCCTGGGAAATCATTATCACAACCTTATTTTGTACTTCATGTACATAGGTAGTACATGGTAGTGATGATCATTATTATCATAATATTATTTTTGACTTCAGTTGGTCTTGTTGGCAAATGATGAATTTCATAACCTGCTTCCAATTAACCAATTGAACGAATTACTAACTAACAAGTTCTGTTAATATCTTCATTTTCTACGTTTGAGGGAGGATATCGGATGGAGGGAATGAATTTCGGAGGAGTATTAAGTTTGGAAATGAGCATGTATAAGAAGGGATTATGGGACTTTCAGGGATTTGTTCTTAATGTTCCTTGAGGAGGTTCAAAGTAGCAAACTGTATTAGCCGTAAGTGGACTGCAGGGACCGTGGCTGGGGTGAGGTGAGTCGCTCTATGATTGGTTGATTGATTGATTAATTAATTTAATTCAACGATTAATTTATTACTAACTGTAAATAGAGCTTTAAGTTTTTTTTTATAAGTTATCGAATGAAAACATTTCCAGTTATTTTTTTTTAAATAACAAAGAGCTGTCAATTTCAAGCTTGAACATTATTGAAGTAGAACATAATAAAAAAATATGGATTCAGAAACCGCTTCAGCTCAACAAATCAATCTCAGGATCGAATGTTCAAATCCTGCGAAGGACGATCTTTTCCGCTGTGGAAGTCCAGACTTTTATGTATCAACAATCATTCTCCAGGTTTTCCACGAGTATCCGATGGATGGATGGATGGAAGGATCGACTTTCCGGAGAACATGATCGTCTGAAAGAAATGAGCACATACATAAAGGAAAGAATGGAGGAAACAATGAAGGAAGTCAACAACATCGTGCAAATGCTTTTATCAACCAGCTTAATTCTCAGCTCGTGGGGAGAGTGGATTGGTTGAATCTGAAGAGTTTTGGAGTCAGGTGAGTTGAATTTGGGGAGTTTGGGGAGTTTGGGGTGTTTGGGGTGGAGGTTAGGTGAGTTCAACTATTGGAGGAAAC
Organism: Whitmania pigra; assembly: GCA_021613335.1. Lineage (NCBI taxonomy): Eukaryota > Metazoa > Annelida > Clitellata > Hirudinida > Haemopidae > Whitmania > Whitmania pigra. The sequence continues at coordinate 164,471 of JAJTWR010000323.1, forward strand.
AACGAAATCAATGTGCAAATGAGACTTACAAAGATTTTTCAGAATCTCGAGATGGAAGTCCATAATGTTTTCTGTTTTGATTAAAATTATTATCTTATTATAAGTTTATTATTATCTTATTATAAGTTTATTATTATTTTATTGTAAGTTTATTATTATCTTATTATAAGTTTATTATTTCATTATCTATGTTTAATCTTAAAATGTTGATAACTTTAAAAGTAAATTGAACACTGAATTGACGAAATAAAAGCACCTTCTGATCATCATCATCATATCATCATCATCATCATCATCATCATCATCATCATCATCATCATCATCATCATCATCATCAGCATCATCATCATCATCATCATCATCATCATCATCATCATCATCATCATCATCATCATCATCATCATCAGCATCATCATCATCATCATCATCATCATCATCATCATCATCATCATCATCATCATCATCATCATCATCATCATCATCATCATCATCATCATCATCATCATCATCATCATCATCATCATCATCTCATCATCATCATCATCATCATCATCATCATCATCATCATCTCATCATCATCATCATCATCATCATCATCATCATCATCATCATCATCATCATCATCATCATCATCATCATCATCATCATCATCATCATCATCACATCATCATCATCATCATCATCATCATCATCATCATCATATCATCATCATCATCATCATCATCAACGTCATCGTCATCACCATCACGATCATCACCCTTATAAAATAATCATCATGCTCCTTGGTGATCAACAACTTAAGACGTCAAGAAATGATTTAAATCTAATTTTGAAAAATTAGAAAAAATTATTAATCTAATCGCGATTTGTCATAGCGAAGAAAAAGTTACAAAATAACAATAAAAGATCTTCAAATAATTATTGTAATTATGATAAGTTATTGTAATTATGATAAATTATTGCAATTATGATAAATTATTGTAATTACGATAAATTATTTTTGACCAAGTTTTTAATTTAACTTTAATTTTAACACTTATCTCTCAATACACTGTTATGATAATGATATCATATATTATCATATTGTCACAGTGATTATCACTATTACGAATGATGAAATAGTGAAATAATTCACTCATAGGTATCAAAGAGTGCATTGATAGATGGAAAAATGAATGAATGGATGGATGGATGGATGGATGGATGGATGGATGGATGGATAGATGGATGATGTGTGAATAAATGTGGAGAGAGGAGTATAGGTAGAAGACGCTTCCAACAGCATCCCTGCCCTTGAAAGGATGATTTCATGAATTTTTCAACTCCTCATCAAAAGATTGTCACCAACTCACATGCCACTCTGGTCAACCATTTAAGCACTCACTCGCTCACTCACTCGCTCCCTCACTCACTCACTCACTCACTCACTCACTCACTCACTCACTCACTCACTCACTCACTCACTCAGATTTTATTTTCAACATTGGATGGATTTTTGTTCCTCTCGTCACGAGAAAAATGATTCGGAATCCAGCGAAGCGTGACCATTTTTGTTCTGTTTTTTTTTTCATCTCCTGAATCAGTCGCCTGCTATGAGCACTGAAATAAATGAGGACGACGACGACGCCCGAGAATGGGCGATGATGATGATGATGATGGTGATGATGATGATGATGATGATGACGATGATGATGGTGGTGATGATGATGGATGATGATGATGATAAATGATGATAAGGATGACGATGGATGATGTTTTGTACGCGTGTTTTGAAGCTCATCGAGATTTTAGATTGCATTAACAACACCGTACAGAAAGGTTTTATTCTCTTTGATGACGACGACGACGACGACGATGGAGACGTTCCTAAATGATAATGACAGTTGATATTGAATCAAATAAAGATGGTAATTTCACTTAGAAAAATCAATTTTTAGTTCACAAAACACCTTCCATCCAAAGACAAGTAAGGAGTTGGGGTTAGGGTTAGCTAGGGTAAAGTTTAAGGTTAGGGTTAAGGTTAGGGTTGGGGTTTTGGAGAGGATGAGACGACATGTAGGGGCGATTGACCTTTTCTTTTCTGCCACGTGTTCGATCCATCTAATGGGTTCAAGACCCGAACTCGACGCTCATTTCTGAGATTAAATTTTCTTACGTTTTGCTCCGCAGGTCGCAACAAACAATTTAATCCTTTCGCAGCTGTTACGACAGGAATTTCCGCCTCGCCGGTTTAAGCCCCACTTTCGCTTTACAAGTTGGAGTTTCCAAAAAATGCCTTCAAAGGGTTGAATGAAGAGTTCAAAGTGCTATTTGGGTCTTCAATTCAACACTGAGGTGAGTCAAGCACCAAGAAGGGTTTTCATTGCAATTTTATTTTATTTTGTTTTATTTTGTTGTTTTATTTATTTATTTTATAAAACAAATATGTATGTATCAATATTTGAATTACTTAAGATGTAAAACAAATGCTAAATAACGTACTACTATTTTAAAATAATTATTATAATTTCAAATACTAAAAACGTCCAAATCTTCAACAATATCCGATAAAAATTAAAGATTATGATGATGACGATGAATTAATGAATTAATTTCATTGTAATCTTACGTCTGCTGACTAGATGAATGAATGAATGAAGCGTAATGACTATGTTTACAACGATGATGATGATGATGACGAAGACGATGGCGACCCATCAGGAAATGGGTGGTTAGATCCACCTTAAACGTTTATTCGATACACGCACCTCGACCAAACGACCACCCATGTTTTATTGATGGCACTGTAACGGTTCATTCCAGGACCCCAAAGTTTCCTTTTATCCATCCATCCATCCATCCATCCATCTATCCATCCATCCATCCATCCATCCATCCATCCATCTTACAATCCATCAATTAACTCATCAGTCTATCAATTCCTATCCTGAACTTTGACATACTCATCGTTGTCATCCTCCTCCTCCTCGTCATCATCATCATCAACGTCGTCGTAGTCGTCGTCGTCATCATCATCATCGTCCTTGCAGTCATTATCATCACCAGCATCATCATCATCATCATCGAAAGTCTGTATTGATTGAAGTGAGTCATCGAATAACAGTTTATTGGAAACAAATGTTCTCAGAAAAATTCGATTCCACGAAGTTATAATAAATAAAAAATATAATAATAATAGTAATAATAATAATAATAGATATGTTATTTATGTAGCACTCTCATTTGTCACCTTTTTAATATTCACAGAAAAACTTTAAAATTCTGCGAAACAATTTTATTTAGAGCATTTTAATTTTAAAATTCATTAAACTACCCATTCATATTTTACCCCATGATATCTCAGCCCACCCATACCTTACCCATTCATATTTTACCCAATGATATCCCAAACCACCCACACCATACCCATCCATATTTTACCCAATGATATCTCTCCACCCATCCATATCCTACCCGGGATATTTATTGGGTTGTAACTGCGTGATGATGTGATGTTCGAAGGCCACGTCGGACATTTTTGAATCGTAAAAACGTGACAATAAAATTGGGACCGCAATTTCAACCATTCTTTGCAATTTCAACCATCCTTTGCAATTTCAACCATTCTTTGCAATTTCAACCATCCTTTGGAATTTCGTCCATTCTATCGGTTTCTGTAACTCTTCATGAAATTTTGAACCCTTACTTCTGCCTCATTCATGAGTAAACATGTAAACGTATATTCAATTAATTTATATTGTTATAAACGCGGTTGCGGAATAATTGAGTTTATATTACTATGATAATTTAATTAAATTTATATTTAATTATATTTGGTATCTTCTTCAAACAAACTCTTGTTATTATTGCTATAAAAGCAATCTCACTAATCACTTAACTTGACTAATCAGTGAGTGTCCAGACAGCTAGAAGTCCAAATATCCATTTGCGTTCTTAAGTACCTCAAATCGTTAAACACTTAATCTTTATACATTTAACTTCTGTTATTCAGTTCCGTTAACTGAATACTTGCTCTAATAAACTTATTAGTTAACTTACTAATTTGCGGTCCCGGGTTATTTCAATATGTATTCAAAGAATAAATTATTCAAATAAATTATATGCATTCAAGGAAAAAAATCCGATTTCTTTTCTCCACGTTCCTTTTTGCCCATTTTTCCAAGAAAATCCCGACGATAAATTTGTACACGATGATCATAATTTATTCACGAACCATGAATAATCATGATCCATTCTTGAATATTTAATTTTGACCCCTGACCCAGCACGGGTCCCATTTGTCTCGCGGCCCTCAAAAGTCTTCAAAGCAGGGGAGGAAATTAAAACCAGCCGAGAAGCTCCTCCTATTGGTTCGATTCCAAAGCACGTGACCAGCGGGAGACCTTTGCGTGACCTCAAAAGCTCGACCTTCAAAGGACCTTAGAGCAATTTTGTTTCCCATAAATACATACCGTGAGCTATTCCGGCGATGACAACGAAGAAGCTGATGATGGTGGTGGTGGTGATGATGATGATGATGATGATGACGACGACGATGATGATGATGATGATAATGATGCCGATGATGCCTAAAAAAGATAATGACGGACTTTACAGCAACGATAATGAATCATCGAAGTATCCACCAATTTCCGGTGTGACGTCACAATCACGTGGTTATTCATCTTATGCTCTCTATTCTTCTCTATGCTTCCATCTTAATGTAGTTCGTTCGCTCATTCATTCATTTCTTCATTCACTCATTCATTCATTCATTTATTCATTCGTTCGTTCGTTCGTTCGTTCGTTCATTCGTTCATTCGTTCATTTCTCAATTACATTTTTCATTCATTCATTTAATATCCGGATTTAACCCGTCAATCCAGGTGACTTGTACCTGTTCAAATGTCTCTAATGCAATTGTATGAGGATTAAATTTTAATTGAAAATAAAATATTATTATAAATTATTAACATGCAATTTGGGTTAGGGTTTATTTTTTTTTATTTATTAACAATAATAATAATAATAAATACTAATTCTACACCGGATTAGGATGATGACGAAGATGATGATGATGACAAACAATTTCAACATATTAAGAGACTGGTTGCACCCAGTGACCTGTCGAGATCATGTGACAACCGGGTAGCCAATGGTAGAGCAGGATGATTTATGTCACATTGAAATTTTCCGCTAAATGATCGAAAAGTCAATAAACCTAGAACGAATAAACTTTTGGTTCCACCATTGAAATACTACTATTCAATAATAAATAATACTATTTTTTCCAGCATACACCATCACCCGTAAGAAAATTTGACCACCCACCACCATCCATCCACCCATCCATCCACCATCCATCCACCCATCCATCCACCCATCCATCCACCATCCATCCACCCATCCATCTACCCATCCATCCACCCATCCATCTACCCATCCGCCCATTAATTATTCTGTTGAGAGTAGAAAGCATTTATCTCTCGATGGTCAAATGAATCTTCACATTGCAAGGAATGTTTCGTTTGCAAGGAGAACAAAGAGTCGACAAATGAAATGAGGAAACTGTGCACGTAGTTCGCATATAAAAGGTGTAAAGATCTTTACAGGGGACACGACCCGGCCTACCTGAGTGCCATAAATATCCAGCCAATCACAATAAAGGGCCGCAATCACCTGCCTACCTTTCCTCCAATCAAAGTGTTCCATTTGTGGCCATCAACGTTAATGATTGGTTGTTGCTAAAAATGTTCCGATGTGCTAATATTGTGGCTGACCTTTAATGCAACATTAATTCAAACATCATTAAAGATATTATTGATCAAATGCATTTGAAAAATATTAATTATTTCTTCAATTATTGTTCTGCATTTCCACATTCAAAAATAACAATTTTTAAAGTCCAACAAATTCATCCACCTAGCCATATATCCATTCACCCATCTATCCATCTGGCCATATACCCATTAACCTATCCATCCACCTACCCATATACTCATTCACCCATCCATCCATTCATTCCAGCAGTACTTGTGCCTGGAAGTGGGAACTTATTGGATGGAATGTCTCACGTCAGAATGGTATTGGTGGGGATTAGAACAGGTAAATTGGAATAAGCTCTGCCCATGAATAAACACTATCCATGTTTCCGCTGCAGATTGGATGGATGAATAAATGAATTAATGGTCGGATGGATAATGGATGAATTAAAACATGTAGGTAACTTATGATTTAGCAAGATTTAAATTAAAATTTTTTATTTTATTTCAAAGAATCTTTTGACTTCAAAATTGTCTTCAAAGCCACTCAAAGTTATAATTATTACTAATTATAACAAAATTGTTGTTAATGTATTTATTATGGAAGTATTCTTGTTATAATTAGTTTAATTAGTAATAGTAGTTTTAACTTAATTATATAATTATTATCTCGTACATGTTTCTCGTGAATTAATGATATATTATTATGAGTACATGCATTATTGCCAATATTACTATTGGTACCATTGTAAGTATTAGTAATAATGCTTGCCAATTCAACCCATAAAGGCTGTTTCAATATTTCACAATTTATAATTTAGCACATGCGTCAATGCACTAAATCATGGTGAATGAGAGTTATTATAAAGGTTTAAAATTTACTGAATTTTTGTAAATATTTTAAAATAAATTTTGTTTAAATTAAAAATATTTTCATAAAGAAATAAGAATTTTCGATGCTTCACTAAATTCTGCATTTTTAATTAAAAACTTAATTAAACATGTTTCGATTAAATCCTTATTATTGCAAAGAAATAGAGAAATGAAAATATGACACAAATTGTTGGATGAAGAATTTCATAATTACTCGATTATTGGTATTTTTGTTTATTGATGCAAAAAGTTTAATTGCTAATTTTTTTACTAATAAATCAAACATGAAGGTAGTGATGAAAGCATCGATGAAGATGATGATGATGACGACGACGATGACTATGACGATGACGATGACGATGATGACGATGATGATGATGTCGTGATTACGGTAATGATACCATGAGGGCGTGCAGGTTAGCCGAATGGGTTAAGTGCCTGCATATGCCGATAATGCGTCGTGTTCGAAACCCAGCCTGCACTGCCGCCAGCGCCCTTGGGAAGGAGCGCTATATAAATGAGGTTACAATGATTGTTCTTGGGATCATCCTGATATGAATCAGAATGCTTGCATGAATTTGAGTGTTTCAAATGTGGAGATTCAAATGCAACAAATACAACGAAATAGAAATTTGAAAACATTTTAAAACAAAATACAAACTAAAAAACAAATTACAAAATACATCAAAATATTTTCTAAAGGTGGGTGATATATATGATATATGACCAAATCTCTCCATTGTGAAGCGCAAACTCAAATTTATTTTGAGTGACGTCACAAACAGGAAGCATGCTCAAAAAGAAATTTTTTCTAAATTTTTGAAAATATGTCTTTTTTAATTGTTAATTCGTTCCAATTCCATATTTATAATTATTAATATTCTTATTATATATTTATATATTATTATAAATTTCCTTATATATTAAATTTATATATTTTAAACAAATTCTTGTTACTGCTTTAACGAGGTATTTCTGAAGCAATTTGTCTTACATACTGAGAAGCTGTCATGCTCATGTACTTAAAACACACAACTATTATCAACACTGACAGTATCATCGTCATCATCATCATCATCATCATCATCATCGTCATCATCATTGCCATCATCACCTCTTTTTTTAATTTAACAAAGGAGGTGTTATTCACTGAACAATAAAATTCATAAATATAGATAATTGTAACTGATGATGATTAATAATATTAGTAATATTACAATTATTATATATTATATTACATGTTATAATAATAATAATAGTTTTATAATTCATACGTGCATGATTCAAGCGAACCGCCCTTGTTGCTTCGGTGAAATGAATTTATTGAATTAATTCGAAAATAAATAAAAAGAAGAAGAAAGAAGCAATCCTCGAGATTAGGACCAAATTTGTTCTTTCGGAATTTAAATTTCAACTTTTTTTGTAAAAATAAATAAATTAAAACAATTTAAAACGATGCTATTTTCTGAGTAAAATTATATATATTTGTTATGCTTAATTGTATCTTATGATGTTATCACTATTAGTATTGCTATTGTTATTGTTATTATTATTATTATTATTATTATTATTATTATTATTATTATTATTATTATTATTATTATTATTATTATTATTATTTATTATTATTATTATTATTATTATTATTATTATTATTATTATATTATTATTATTATTTATTATTATTATTATTATTATTATATTATTATTATTATTATTATTATTATTCTTATTATTATTATTATTATATTATTATTATTATTATTATTATTATTATTATTATATTATTATTATTATTATTATTATTGCCATCATAGGAGCTGTCAAAACATAATTATGATGTTTGTTTTTATAATTGTTATTGATAATTATGTTATTATTTATAATTTGTATTTAATCAATTTTTTACTAAAACAGAGTATCAGCATTTAAATTTATTAAAAAATTGTTTCCTAACCTCACGAACTTCACTCGTTGACCTTTCAATTTTTCAAGTTTTCTTGACCTCAAAGACGTCTTATTAGGATATTATTTGTGTAATCACAACTTGTAATAACAGCAATAACAATGTTAATAACTACATAAATAATAAGGTAATAAGAATAATAATAATAATACTTGCAATTATTCAATTTATTATTCGACAATAATATAATGATAATAATAATTATTATTAGGAAGCATGCTCAAAAATGAGTTTATCTTTATTTACCTCATCGCGTTGCTAATTCAGAAATATTGTAATCTCTTTCTCAAGGGTTGCGTCGATCTTTCCATCCGTGGATCGCATCCATGGCAACACATCCGTGCAAACAAGATGGCGGCACGAATGGACGTCTGGAATTGTGGTGTCATAAAATGGTGATATCATCATCATGATCAGTGGGTTGTTATAAAAATGGTGATATCATTATCATGGTCAGTGGGTTGTTATAAAAATGGTGATATCATTATCATGGTCAGTGGGTTGTTATAAAAATGGTGATATCATTATCATGGTCAGTGGGTTGTTATAAAAATGGTGATATCATTATCATGATCAGTGGGTTGTTATAAAAATGGTGATATCATTATCATGGTCAGTGGGTTGTTATAAAAATGGTGATATCATTATCATGGTCACTGCTATAGCAACGTCATTGTTTCACCAATCGTATATATTATAAAATAGCAATTATTATATTTCGTGTTAATTAATGAGTTAAATGGGTTCATATAAGTAATAATTCAATTAACAAATTAATGAGTTCACATCTTAATTATTTTGATTTCAAACGAATTTTTAAATTTATGACCTTCAAATTTGTCCAATGAAGCTTTTCGACTGTAAATAATTATTTAAATTTGAAAAATTAAATTCTTAAAATAGTCGAGCAAAATATTGTTATTTTAAAAATAATTATCAAATAAAAATAATAATAATTTATGATAGCAAATTAATAATTTATAATAAATTGAATAGCATATAATTAAGTATTTTTGTCCAAATTCAGATAAGATTTTAATTTTAATTTGAACAAAAACTTAGCTGGACTTTTCAACAAATTTGAAATTTTTATTTCTAAAAATATGGAAAAATAAGTCAATTGGAGTGATAAAAGCATTAAATATTCAGAAGCAATGTGTTGTTAAAAATAATATTAATATTAATAATATTATCATTTTATTTTGTATTTTTACAATATTTATTACTACTATTAATAATTGTTATGACTCATATCCGCCGAACCTTTTCTAAAATGCTGCTTAAGAATTCAAATGCTTCAATGAAATTTAACAGAATCTCAATAAAATTGTATGCTTCAATATAACAACAATATTTCATACAATTGTATGCTTCAATATAACAACAATATTTCATACAATTGTATGCTTCAATATAACAACAATATTTCATACAATTGTATGCTTCAATATAACAACAATATTTCTTATATTTCGTGATGTGCTTGAATTAGACGAGATTAAATCTTAAATTGATAATATTGCATTTGTTGAGATTATTTTATTATATTTTTTTATTATTAAATGTCACTAAATAATGGTGATGGAAATATTAAGATTTAGTAATGAACACTTATTTCAAGTAAAAAAATTTCTTAAAGTTTTGTTAACAAACCATTCCTAGTTGTCGTCAAATTTCAGATTTTGTAAGCATTTAAATATTTATAAACATCACTTAAATATTCATAAATATTATTCAAGCATTCGTAAATAACATCTAAATATTTATAGACATCTTTTAAACATCATTATCATCTAAACAGCACCTTTCCATGCACATTATTTAAGTCCATGACTAACACAGATGCTACTAATAAATATTTATCACGGCTATTAATAAACCATAGATACAACAGAGCTAGTTAAAAAAATGTTTAGTATTTGTAAAATATTCCTTCATTTGTCCTCAAGTAAAGAAAGGAAATAAATTAAAGAATCAAAATAATTAATTAATTAATTAATTCAAAGAATAAAAACTATTAAATAGATAATTCAACTGATAAAATAATTAAATAAATAATTCAAAGAATTAAACAAATAAAAGGAGGGAAATATCACCGCTCGTATCGCGAACGCGTCCGCCATCTTGATTTGGGGAGAAATGAAGGAAGGAATTATTATACCGTGTGGATGGTTGTGTGAATGTTATACGGCTGCTTGAAACTCATTTCGAATTGAAACAAAAATTAATAATTTTCTTGTAATAAAATTAATGTTGCATTTTTGACCACACTGCATTCCCTCAAACCAACAATCGCGTCAACTCCTTAGCAACCTAGTCCTCTCCCTTAGCAACCCCTGACGCCAGAGACCTGTGGTTACAGATGAGTGAACCCCTGTGGTCACAGATGAGTGGACCCCGGAAAATATTAGCATGGAGTGATATTCGCCTGAAGACGTTCAAATGGGATTGGTGTTTTATAAAAGAAAATACTTTTTCAAGCCACTCACTCTATTCATCCTCTCTACTGGCTATCATTTCTTTTCTTGTCATTCATTCTTTCCTTCCATCCATCCATCCATCCATCCATCCATCCATCCATCATCCATCCATCCATCCATCCATCCATCCACCCGTCTGTCCTTATTTATTCCCTTTCATCTCCATAAACCTCCTCTTTATTTTCACTTGATGATGACATTCTACTACACCATCACCATCGTCATCGTCGTCGTCACCATCAAGGTAGGCAATGGCAACGGTCGACGCCGAAAATCCTGGAAGGAATGAGAAAGACTTTGAGGATCGCTGAGATATTCTGGTGAGAGTTTGTGGTGAGATGATGAAATGGTAAAATGGTGAGAGTTTGTGGTGAGATGGTCAAGTGGTGAAATGGTGAGAGTTTGTGGTGAGCGGTTCTGGTGAGATAAGGATGATGAAGGGAGGGGAAGATATTCCTGTGCACAGCGACCACTGAAACGAAATGTGTTGATAAAGGCGTCCCATTGCCTTCCATCATTTTTGTCGAATTATTCTCTTAAATCGATCTTTTCGTGGCATTAATCGACGAAATTATAGTTGCTGCTCACGTGGTATCATGTAATCTTGTTTATTATAATTATAATTATAGTAAGTATAATAATCACGTCTAATGTAAATCATAATTGAAATTATTTAAGCAGCAATTTAAGTAATAATATTTTATTAAGCAACAATTTAAGTAATAATATTATTAAGTATTTTATTAAGTCCTACAAAACATCTTGTTCCGTTAAAATGTTGAATGCATGTTGGTGAGTCTGCATGAAAACTTGTCTTTGTAAGGGGAACTCATAAATGCATATAAGTTTATAAGAGTTTTATATAAGTTTATAATACTATATAAATATATAAGTTTATAAGACTATATAAGTTCATAAGTCTGCATAAATTATAAGTGCACATAAGTACTCTTCAAGTCTTTATAAAATAAGTTCATTAGCATATCCTCAGATGTTAGTGAACAGAGGAACAAATGGATTTTCAAGTTCAGAGTTGACATTCTATTGACCTCTTGATTGGGTGAGTAGTTGAATAATAATAATAATAATTTAAAATAATAATAATCATCTAATAATTAGCTCTTAGAATTTTAAGTTATGTTACGAAATGAGGTAATACAACATTAATACAAGGTAATAAATATAATTGTTATCAAATGAGATAAAACAATATTTTATAACAAAATATTTGAAAACATGAAAAAGATAAAATCGGTTAATAATAAAAATAATAATAAATAATAAAATAACAAACCTTTGTCAATCACGTGACCATAGGTCTCACCGTTTCCACGTTTTTTTTGAGTCCATGTTACCAAGATGTTGATGATGATGATGATGATGGATGATGATGATGATGATGATGATGATGATGATGATGATGATGATGATGATGATGATGATGATGATGAGATGATGATGATGATGACGATGACGATGACGACGACGACGACGACGATGACGATGACGACGACGATGATGATGATGATGATGATGATGATTACGCAGGTGATGAGGATGATGATGACACTGGAAGGACATTGGCATTAACAAATTATAGTAATTTATCATAAAATGTTTAAGAGATTATTCTTTATGTAACAGTAAAAATTGGGAAATTTTTTGGTTACAAGAAAATATGATTTTGGCTGAAATTTATTTTAAATATTAAAACGAATTTATTGCAAAAACACAAATAAATTTGAATCATTAAAAATGTCCGTTGATGGAGAACAAGCACCAAACTGGGGATATTCTGGGGTGTTTCTTCTAATGAATTTGTAATGATCATATCAATTATATCAACAATAGTATCGAATATATCAATGATGGTATTAATTATATCAATGATCATATCAATTATATCAATGATGGTATCAATTATATCAACTATAGTATCAATTATATCAACGCCACACTCGTTTAAATGA
>JAJTWR010000323.1:182500-185000 GCA_021613335.1 Whitmania pigra
TAAAAGGTATTTAGCCGAGTGCACGCCCCGATTAGGACGTGGGTAGAGATTTATTGCCCAGCCAATCAGATAGCGTTCCATGCCATCGCCTGGCCATTCCAGGTCACGTGAAACCCGTTAAGGGGGGAAGGGGTTAAGGGGAGAGGTGATGGAGGTGTCACGTGACGTTGTAGTAACGGTGACTTCATTACTTCCACTTCATCAAAGCATCTTTTCATTTCCATCCGCTCAGTCACGTCATTTAAGCTCACTTCCTGTCAACTGCTGTCAAGTACAAGATTCCTGCAAGTTCAGCACTTTGATGATGATGATGATGATGATGCTACGTGATCATCGTCGTCAATATCATCATCATCATCTCCAGCATCATCGTCATCTTTCCAGAAATTTTCATTCTTTCAAAAGATTTCCAAGAATGTTTTTCTCCATTTTGCCTGAGTGCAATTCCGATAAAAAGGAAAAAAATCGTTTTAGATTTTTAGATGAAAATAACTTGAAATGTCACACAAGCACTTTAAGTGAACATCTTTGTCTTTGTAAATACATTGCAGCCGATAACGTTATTTTTAAACAATAATTTTAAATATTGTACTAATAAAATGTTATAATAAAATTATTAACGTATTTTAACGTTAAAATATATTTCCGGATAATTGGATCGTAATAAAGTTAAACTGACATTTTTAAGCCGCTTTTTGGCTTTTATTATTGACTTCAGTTTTTAACGAACAATTTCCGGAGGATATATCAAATCGTGGAAGGCAGAATAATGAAGAACAGGCGAGGTCCTTTGTTCTCGAGAGAAACATGTGTTAATGCTTAACTAATACTATTATCATCATTCATCAATTCATTTAATATCCATTCATCAATTCATTCGACATCCTTTCATCTATTCATTCAACATCCATTCATATATTCATTCAACATCCATTCATCTATTCATTCAACATCCATTCATCAATTCATTCAACATCCATTCATCAATTCATTCAACATCCGTTCATCAATTCATTCATCTATTCATTCAACATCCATTCATCTATTCATTCAACATCCATTCATCTATTCATTCAACATCCATTCATCTATTCATTCAACATCCATTCATCTATTCATTCAACATCCATTCATCTATTCATTCAACATCCATTCATCTATTCATTCAACATTTAACATTCACTCATTAAAAGGCCTCCTTTAAGTTTAGAAAATATGTTTTTTTTCCCCTTTTTAACTTTTTTGCATCAAAAACAAAATGTTCCGTGACAAGATGAATTTTTAATTCCACATTAAAACATTCTTTGGAGGAAATTTTAAAGCCGTTGAATTTGATTTCTTTGCACCTGGAATTAATGATGGAGTGGCTTGAGATGTTCTTCAACAACATCACATCCAGTCAACTTTATGCATCTTTGAGCGAAAGGTTTTGGCTTCAACATCTGCTAACGGATGAGTGCAGGAAAATGTCCTTAAAAGATATTATAATTATTAATTCTATTATTATTATTATTATTATTATTATTATTATTATTATATTATTATTATTATTATTATTATTATTATTTATTATTATTATTATTATTATTATATTATTATTATTATTATTATTATTACTATTACTATTATTATTATTATAATTATTATTATTATTATTATTGTTATTATTATTATTATTATTGTTATTGTTATTATTATTATTATATTATTATTATTATTATTATTATTATTATTATTATTATTATTATTACTATTATTATTATTATTATTATTATTATTATTATTATTAGTATTATTATTATTATTATTATTATTATTATTATTATTATTTATTATTATTATTAGTATTATTATTATTATTTATTATTATTATTATTATTATTATTATTATTATTATTATTATTATTATATTATTATTATTATTATTATTAGTATTATTATTATTATTATTTATTATTATTATTATTATTTATTATTATTATTATTATTATTATTATTATTATTATTATTATTATTATTATTATTATTATTATTATTATTATTATTATTATTATTATTATTATTATTATTATTATTATTATTATTATTTAGTTTTAGAGATATGTTCATGCAATAACTTAATATCCTACGTGATATATATTTCTGCTTGGAAATAATAAAAATAAAAGAATGGAAATGTTCTGCTAGGAATGCTTCGTGTCGTAACCATGGTGACGAAACAATGCATTGTAAATCCAATGCAAGACCCGTATGTTTAGCACGTGATTACGAATTGCAGAGTGAATGACACATATTTTTATTATAATTAATATTATTATAATAAAATAATTATTATTATCATCATTATTATTGTTTTACGTACATCTTAATGCACGTGCGAAAATAGACAGGTTGATTTGCAATTAATTTAAGGCATTTTTGTCACTAAATTCTGAAAATCTTTGAGAATCACCGACTTAACCACTCAGGCAAATGGAGCTTTTAGAGATTTAAAAAATAA
>JAJTWR010000323.1:190000-200000 GCA_021613335.1 Whitmania pigra
GACAAACATTTTGGCGTCGAAATATCGAGGCGCATAAATTATGCACGTGACGTCACGACATGAATATTAATTAGCTTTCCAGCATCCTTGAGGTTCGATCTGTTTATGAAGCTGGTTCTTAGGACGGTATTAATAGTGATTTAAAATATTATAAAACTTTCAATTATCGCGATGCTAATAATGCTGCTAATAGCTAAGTCATCATCACCACCATCATCATCATGTGCATATCTAAATGTATCCTTCCGTCATCCTTATACGATCCAAGATTTGAACCACTTCCCAGCATTTTAATCCTTCACCTCCACGTATGCGAACTTCGCCATCTTTGATTGAACGGTTGAAGGGTGATTGAAGGCGAGAATCTGATAAGCAGATTATTATCTCCATTTTGCTTTTGGTTGACTAGTGGGATGACGATGAAGACGATGATGACGATTATGATGATGATGACGAATTACAGACACGTCATTCGGACGTCAAACGCTCATTGTAATAGTCAGGTGCGTGGATTGTTTTGGTCCGAAAGTCACGTGACCGAAGATTTATTGGGTGGGCGTTTCCCGGTGCTTTTCAAGGATTTTTTCATCTCAATGCTTCCGGGTCTCTGAGGACGGAGCGAAGAAAAATCGAATAAATAATAAGATTAATAATAACATTAATATTATTAATATTAATTATAATAATATTATTAATAATAACATTAATATTAATTATAATAATATTATTAATAATAACATTAATATTATTACTAATTATGATTAAGCAATAACACAAACAACAATAATAATATTAAAAATAATATTATCAATTATAAATACACAATATTATATTTTCGTCTCCCAGCTACACCCTCCAAATTAGTTGTCAAGACGGCGGCCGGCCGCCACTGTCGTCAAGTGTCGCTCTTGTGGTCGGTGTGGTCGACGAAAACGATAATCGACCTACGTTCGACAGAGTCAGGCACGACATCAAGATCTTCGAGAACAGTCGACCCGAGGCCACAGTTCTTCGTCTCAGGGCAACCGACCCCGACCAGGGCTTAAACTCGGTCATCAAGTACAATCTCGTCAGAGAAGAAAAATTCCCCAGCAACCTCTCAGCCACGCAGGTCGACGCCAAAGGTCAGAGGAAAGGAAACGAAACCGAAAATCATTTTCGAGTCGATGCCAGCACAGGCGAACTGAAGAACTCCATTCCCCTGGACAGAGAAAGGTTCAAGGCCTACATCGTCGTCGTCGGTGCCGAGGACTCCGGGAATCCTCGCCTCACCGGTGCCACTCAAATCTTCATCGAAGTGGCCGACGAAAACGACGAACGGCCGAAACTGCTGCCCGGCTCCGAGGTTCTGAGCGTCCAGGAAAATACGAAGCCGCCGACGGTGATCGGAGCCGTGAAGTTCTGGGATGCCGACCTGCCGCCTTACAATCGTTTCACCGTGAGACTTCTCGGTGAGGCAGTTCACCACGATTACGACCGCCAACAGCTCCTGCTTCAGCTCCAGCAAAACAAACTCCTCTTGCACCAGCAACATCAACGACGTTTTTCCATCTGGCAAAGCGCCTTCAGACCCGCCCATCCGTCGGTCGTCAACCAAAACCACGGCACAAACGTCGATCCGCTTCAAGGACGCCACGGTGAGGCTTCGAACGGCATCTTCTCCGTGGATCCCAAGACCGGGGAAGTAACAGTTCACGCCATGCTGGACAGGGAGGAGAAGGCCACGCACCTGTTGAGCGTGGTTGCCATTGACGACCACAATCCGCAGCTCATCACCACCGCTACGGTCACGGTTCACGTGAGTTTCGACGATTTTTCGGTTCACCGTGACACTGCAATTTCATTATCTGCTGGAGTTGAGCGAATGATGACATGACGACGATGACGATGATGATGATGATGACGATGATGATGATGATGATGACGGTGACTAAGGCTGGAAATTCATGGCGGAACTACGACCGAGGACTGGATGGATTGCATCATTTGCGAATAAAACAAGACCGGATGAACCTAAGGTTGACATGGCGTAACGTGGCAACGTGGTCGTTGTTTATTGGTGTTGGTTTGTTGCTTATCAGTGTCGTTCTAGCAAGAATTAAGTAAGGACAATTGAAAAAGATAATAATTGATGATATCAACTTTCAACAAAAAAATGACGATGACGATGATAATGGTGACGATGACGATGATAATGATGAAGAAGATGATGATGATGATGAACTCACGTTTTCCACTATTTTCCGTTGTTTTTAATCTTGTTACTTTCCTCCGTTGAACTCCCGCTTTGAGAGTCCTTGGAACTGTCAAATCCAGAATCGTTAAGCCTGTTAGCACGGGATGGCAACAAAGATCTTACTGGTCTTGATGATGATGATGACCACGATCACGATGACGATGATGAGGATGATGATGATGATGATGATGAGAGTGACGACGATGATTATGATTACGGTCATTGCGAAGCATTGCTCCCTCGGGAGAGTTCAGTGCGTGCACCTGGATGCTAAGGTGAAATAACTGTCGTCAAATCCATCCATTAAAAGGGCTGATAAGATTTCGGTGAATTAAGATATTAATTCATTCCACAAATTCACGCTTTCTCCGTGCAATGCGTCAGCAATGCACAATTCAAAAATTCAAAAATTCAACCCCCAATCATCAATCGACCAGTTTTTCGTTTTTGAATTTGAAACCCTTTCAGAGTCGGTGACGTCATCTGACTTGTTCGTGGCGTGTTTCCATGGAAACGACTGGAAGAGGTCGTTTATGGATGAGGTGCGCCAGGAGTGGTCGTTAAATGGCTTAGCACGAATTTTAACGATTTCTAACGCTAAATGGAAAAATTCTGCTCGACGAACATTATTTGTTGCTGCATTGTTTAAGCTCCACAATTACGTCCTCGTTGATGAAAAGGTGTGATTGTGGAATTTAAAACTTTTATTTAGTGATTTGTTATTGAACTTTTATTTATTATTTCGTCCATCCTTCCACCAACCCATCCATCCATCCATTCATTCATCCATCCACCCATTCATCCAGCCAACCAACCATGGAAGTACCTGCAAATTCGTCAGCAGCAGCGGCAGCAGAACATGCAGAGAGCTCTAAAAATTCTAAAAATTCCATCTTTACGTTTCATTCCACCCCGCAATATTTTTTTCTTTTAATGGATTCTCTAAAAACACGAAAATTACAAACGCGCCTTCCGTAAAATCACCGCCCACAAACCTACCCTAACCCAGCATCGTGGGTTGAGAGACGTGTTATTTATGCAGGAAGCTACCCGAAAAGGCGGAGATAGGAATTTCTAATTTATCGCTTTGTTCTCGCTAGGATCGTCAGTTGTAGGACGCGAATGTCGCATGTGGACAGTGATGAATACCAACCCAAGCGAGGGTTTAATATGAGGCGAGGATGAACGGGGCTTGCTTGCTTTCTTTCATCCAATCAGCGACAGGGATTCGACTAGGCAAGAAAGGTGTACTTAGCAATAATGCTTTGAAAGCACAATCTGCATTAACTTCTCTGACCTTCCCAAAGGGCTCGGGTCAAGGCCGAGGTCAGGGGCCGAGGTTACGTCGCCGATTTGAAAACGCCGATCTCATTCGTCATTGGCTAATAATATTTTTCCTTGTCGTCCTTCTACATTCCTTCAATCAATCATTCGTTCGTTTCATCTTTCGTTCGATCATTCACTCGCTACCCTCTCGTCAGTCATCTTGACGTCAGCACTTGAATCCCAATCTTCTTCCTTTTCATCATCATCATCCTTGTTATTATCATTGCCGTCATCATCATCGCTGTCGTCATCATCATCGTCATCGTCATCATCATCGCTGTCGTCATCGTCTTAACCATTACCAGCATCTCTTCATCCACACACTCGATGTTTTTATTCGCGAACAACTTGCCATGATTCAGCGATTCCTTTTCATTCATCCCCAGCACGTTCGTTCCATCACGACGACATGAAACCCCCCTCACCAGAACTTCTCATCTCTCTCTTTATTCCTCCTCCATCACCATCCTTCCTTCCTTCCTTCCTTCTCAGTAGTTTTTCTTCTGTCATGTCTTCTCGTCTTTCCACGTTTCATGCCTGGATTATGTTCTCCATTCATTCATGTTTCATTGGCAAACAATTCAAAAAAACCTATGATTGAATTTGTCAATACTCCAACAAACAATCATAATTCCACCAGACAATATTATTAATATTATATATATTATATATTATTATTATTGTTGTTATTATTATCATTAATGTTGTTGTTGTTGTTGTCGTCGTCGTCTTAAGGTCAAAGACGTGAACGACAACGCCCCCATCTTCGTTCAACCACTGCACACTGACCACGCCCTCTACCTGCCCAACTCCGCCTCCGTGGGTCACGTGATAACCTCGGTCAAGGCCGTGGATCTCGACGCCGACGCCAATTCCCTGGTCAGTTACTCCATCGAGGGACCGTGGAGAATCTGGCCTGTTAAAAATGATGATGATGATGATGACGACGATGGTGATGATGATGATGATGATGATGGGGATAAAATGTTCCCCATGAACGAAGGCACCATTGAACTCGTGAAGCGAAAGTTGAACGGTAACGATGACAACGGAACTTCCGGTCAATCGAAATCATTGAAAGATCAGTCGAAGACGACTCAAAGTCAGTCGAGCGGAAGAATGAGAGGAGCACTGAGCACGGATCTGGAGCTGACTTTGGAGGACGAAACTTTTCTTTCCATCGTCAACCAAACCGACGGTACTCGGGCCTTGGTGCTTGCCAGGGAGTTGGGGGACCGAACAGTAAAACAGGTGAGAAAGTAGTCTTATTTATTTATTGTTTTATTCTTTTATTATTTATCTATTGTTGTTATTACAACGGAAATATAGTTTTATAAAATAAAAAACAAACATTATAAGCAAATGGAATTAATTATTAAAAGGTCGATTAAAAATCCAGGAAAGTTTATCATCGAGTTGGCTTGGATTCCATTGTTTGTCTCAGTCTCTTCTGTTGTACTGTTGACGACATTTGATGTCTTCTGATGTTCTGGGCGGGTTGCCTCAATTGTCCCCCACGGCGTTACAGAGTTGGCACTTGTGACGCTTTCAAAAACAGCGCAGATTCTTTTATCTCCTCTTCATCCTCTCAATCTTATTATGGACTGGAATGAGATTTATTTATCACGCCAAGTTGTTATTGTTATTATTTGTAGGAGTTATTATTGTAATATAAACGTTATACAGCAATTATTATTATAATTATAATTATTATTATTATTATTATTATTATTATTATTATTATTACACGTTTATATTAGTAATAATTAATAGCGTCTGCGGCAGTAATTAGAACTATTAATCATCATCACAGGCGCAATCATAATAAATATCTGCCTTAATAAATTATTGAAATTATACTGAAATTATAGTTTTGGAATAAAGGGAAAGTCCAGCATTTTCGAGAACAATATTTCGAAAAAATGCTTTCCAAGTGAGAAGTTTGAGCGGTTTCCAGGAAAAAGAATTTCATTTGAAAGTTATTAATCTGAGCTTTTCGTTCTGCAACAGTTTTGACGAGTTCATCGCCGAAATATGAAGACTTGCTGTTATTGGATGGCGGAGGATATATTCTGACACGATGAGGCAGTGTCATAGGGCTGCCTTCGTTACACGGGGTTGTAATGCTTTGTTGGTTGAGTTGTTGTTGTTGTTGTTGTTGTTGTTGTTGTTGTTGTTGTTGTTGTTGTTGTTGTTGTTGTTGTTGTTGTTGTTGTTGTTGTTGTTGTTGTTGTTGTTGTTGTTGTTGTTGTTGTTGTTGAGTACATTGCAGTGGACTGTTTGAAGATTTGTTGGTCTTTGTTGATAATTTTCATAAAAACAGCTGCACTGGATCGCATGTAAATTCTGGACGCTCAAATGAACCCGCTGAGAATTGTGCAAATATTTGATGATTTCCCCGATAACTGTCAAGGTGCGAATAAATATATCACCATTAATAGCGGTTCGATATTAAAATGACGATTCTCAAACGAGTTAAAAAGTTATGCTAATGAGCATTTGAAACTCTTCGTCAGATTTTCTACGTCCAATTGAAAGCCACGGATCAAGGGTCTCCACCCCTCCAGTCGACGCTCCACCTCCTCATTTCGGTCAACCAATCAGCTTACGATCTCCAGTTGAAAATCTCTTCCCTTTCTTCCTTTGACCCTGATTCCCTCGACGGCTTCGACCAATCGGCTTTCCAGGGCTCGAAGAAAAGACCCGGTTCGTCCTGGAGCAGCAGTTCGGGCTGGGGAGGGTTGCTACTGGTGAGCATCGTGTGCGCATGCGCCTCCATCATGTTCGTCACGTTGGTGATAGCCCTGGTGGTAGTGATGTACAAGAGGTTCGGCAAGTCCCGTACAAACGTTTTGGAACAGCGTTCTTTGAACAATTCCTCTGTCGGCGACAAGAGCGACCCCTACGACAAAAGCGCCGACTACAACGGACGACAGCCGACGACAGAGACGCCTTACCTGGCCACCGGCGAAGTCTTCTCTTCGAAATTCCAACAGCCGATGCTGCCACTTTCCTCCGCTGGGCACAAACAATTGAAAGACTTTCCGATGAAGGACTTGAATTCGAAAGACTCTTCTCACCTCTGCGAAAGAAGCACCGACTTCAACTTCCACACTTTCGGCGACAAACGCGGTCGCATCGCAGCCACGACCACAAATCTTTCCTCGGTCAATTTCAACGCTCCGCACAGAAGCAAGGACCAGGTTCGCACCCAGGGAGGGTACGCGACCATCGAGTACAGGCAGCAGATTTGCCGCCCGTCGCCGGAAACACCTTCTTGCAGGTCACGTGGCTTCGGGTCAAAGGTCAGCCAATCGGCAACGTCCTTTACCACTGGAGACATTCCACCGGTCCAGCCGGACATTCTCAGCTGCTCGCCGGGGAGGAAAAACGAGAGACCGTTGACTTTCGTGAGTTTTCAAGTGTTCAAAAGTTCTCGTTGAGTTTTCAATTGCAGCGTGATCTTGTCGTTGTATGATCGTGTGAAAGTGTTTGTTCGCGCACGTTTCAGATGAAGTGTCACGTACGAAGTCCGCGTATCGGTTGTCAAGTCGTCCGTGATGTTTTAGCGCTTGTGAAGTGGAAAATTTGTCGCAAGAGGAACAAGTTGAAATAGTTGAAATAAAATTTCTGTCGTTCAAATGATTGTTTCTGTCGTTCAAATGAATATTTCATGAGTTCATCTCGATATTCTACTCACCGTCCCTGCTTGTATCAAGAATTACTACGAACCTCAATATTATAATAACAACTATTACTTTTATTAATATTATTATTCGTTTTTTTTTGCTATTATTTGTGTTCGTAATAATGAACAATTTATGAATAAATCTCCTTAAATTTCCCATAACCACGACCACCTCGATCGCATCTGGCCCCGGTATTGTCATTATTACCGGAGTCGGTTGATGCGTACAGTCGGCCTCCCAAGCGTGGAGATATCCCGGCGAAAGATTTATTCGCCCGGAAAAAAACGGTCGAAACTTTCGCTGCGTGCCGTGGAACTCTGAAACGTCCGGTGTGTCGTTTCGCCGGAGATCTGTTGCCAATTTTCTGCATTCACTTTGGAGGCATGATGATGATGATGATGTTGCTGATGATGATGATGATGATGATGATGATGATGATGATGATGATGATGATGATGATGATGATGATGTTGCTGATGATGATGATGATGATGGCGATGGTGACTGTGATGATAATGATGTCGACCACGGTTGAAAGCGATATCTGTGTAAAGGCCACTATGTTAGGCTGTAAACAACACTTTATTTTGCTAATAAGAAGAAATCTCATAATATGACTTTAAATGGAGATCCTCTTAATCATAATAAATCATAATAATCATAATAAATCATAATAATCATAATAAATCATAATAATCATAATAAATCTCATAATCATAATAAATCATAATAATCATAATAAATCTCATAATCATAATAAATCATAATAATCATAATAAATCATAATAATCATAATAAATCATAATAATCATAATAAATCTCATAATCATAATAAATCATAATAATCATAATAAATCTCATAATCATAATAAATAATCATAATAATGATAATAAATCTCATAATCATAATAAATCATAATAATGATAATAAATCTCATAATCATAATAAATCATAATAAATCATAATAATCATAATAAATCTCATAATCATAATAAATCATAATAATCATAATAAATCTCATAATCATAATAATGATAATAAATCTCATAATCATAATAAATCATAATAATGATAATAAATCTCATAATCATAATAAATCATAATAAATCTCATAATCATAATAAATCTCATAATATGACTTTAAATGGAGATCCCCTTTTTGAAGAATGTAAACATCAGACGTGGTCGCCGTAGATCAGAATATTTTAAACTTTCCTTTGCTATGAATGACTTAATGATTATAATTTAATAATAATAATAAAATAATAATAATAATAATAATAATTATCATCATCACATAATAACTCCAAATGATTTACAAAAAGTAATCCTTGCCTAAATATCAAATTCAAGAGAGCTTAAGGTAGGCTGAAGAGATAAAGTCAGATAAACAAAGTCATTTCGCAATAAACGTTGCACATTCTTGCAGGGAAGAACTATTCGGTCCTCAATAGGAAATCGAATAATTCAATTATTGCGTGTCTCTCTTTGTCCGTGATTCTGTAATTAATGGAGCGTAGCCGATCGCTGAACCGTGACGTCTCCTCCAGGACCAAGTTCTTTTTTCATCTTCTTTCCAAGTTTCCAGAACGTGTCACTGAATGTTTTCCAAGAAATAATTTGGAAATGCACAACTCTCGACTCACAATTCTCGCACTATTCTTCCTTCCTTCCTTCCTTCTGCTGAGGTGAGTCATCTTTTTCGTTGTCATCATCGTCGTCACAAGCATCACTCTACGTTTGTAACTAATATCATCATCATCATCACAACCAACATTATCGTCATCATCACCAGCATCATCATCATCATCATCATCATCATCTGGCTTGAAGGTTGGATTTATTTTTTGAGCGTCTGATGAGAGGTGCTGTCAATCATTGTGCCACTCAATTTTCTTCACTTAAGTCATCCACAACTCCATCCAGCCTTTAATTTATGCATCATCACTATCAGTATTACCGTTATCATTATCATTATCATTGCCATGAAATTAAACAAATTAATTACATTTGAGCGCTCCTGACACTGACGTTTATGGCTATATATATATATACAAACGCACTTTTATTATTATTATTATTGTATTTTTCATAATCATCATCGTAAACTACGAATAGAAATCATTATAAAGAACATCTTCGTCATCATCATCATCATCATCATGTGGGCATAGGGAGCCAAATTGAGCTCTTCATCGTGGCGCCAAGACTTCCTACTGGCGCTAAATCGAAACGTTGGAAAACTTTGGAATTGTTTTCCTTTGAGATTTAAAAGCAAATTTATCTGCTCAGTCTGCAATCCTAGGAAATAGCAAATATCCGGTATCCGACAGCGTATATCCGACAAGTATATCCAAGCACCATATTGACATTGCTTTGTTCGAAAATTGGAAACTAAATTGATAAACAAGGCATGGTGAGGATGGCTGGTAGACATTCCAATGGTGGTGTTTCAGTATTATTTATAAGATGTCATCCACTATCATCATCATCATCATCATCATCATCATCATCATCATCATCATCATCATCATCGTCGTCATCATCGTCGTCATCGTCGTCGTCATTTCGTCAGAGGGCGTGGATGTAATTGTCCGACAGAAGAGAACAACTGCATAAACGCCTAAAATAAACACCATGTTTACAAAATTCTTTGTAATCATCATCATCATCATCATCATCATCGTCGTCGTCGTCGTCATCGTCACCATCATCATCATCATCACATCAACTGCTTACTTAACCTCT
>JAJTWR010000323.1:205000-207500 GCA_021613335.1 Whitmania pigra
TTGTATGATGATGTTTTGTACGATGATGTTTGTACGATGATGTTTGTATGATGATGTTTTGTATGATGATGTTTTGTATGATGATGGTTTGTATGGTGATGATTTGTATGATGATGTTTTTTATGATGATGTTTTGTATGGTGATGTTTTGTATGATGATGTTTTGTATGATGATGTTTTGTATGATGATGTTTTGTATGATGATGTTTTGTATGATGATGTTTTGTATGATGATGTTTTGTATGATGATGTTTTGTATGATGATGTTTTGTATGATGATGTTTTGTATGGTGATGTTTTGTATGATGATGTTTTGTATGATGATGTTTTTTATGATGATATTTTGTATGATGATGTTTTGTATGATGATGATTTGCATGATGATGTTTTGCATGATGATGTTTTGTATGGTGATGTTTTGTATGGTGATGTTTTGTATGATGATGTTTTGTATGATGATGTTTTGTATGAGGATGGTTTGGCAGGTCCTTACCTGCCATGGATGAACTTTTGGTGCAGCTTTCATCACGTTTCATCAATTCACTTAGGAATTGGAAAATGCTTCCTGCTGATGTTGCTAATGACGCATTTGTAATGCACCCACATGTATTCGTTAGACACGAACTTTTGATTTTTTTAAAGTTATTACATTGTATCATACATATTAAAGTATTGTTTAAAAAGTTATTACATTGTATCATACATATTAAAGTATTGTTTAATTTTACTCAATTTATTATTTAACTTTTACTGTAACGTAAATTTCAAGAGTTTTCAAAATTGGTTGTTGCGGTTAGTATGGTAGGTGTGGTTGGTATGGTTGGTGTGATAGGTGTGGTTGTTGTAGTTAGTGTGGCTGGTGTGGGTGTTGTGGTCACGATGGCAGCTGTGAGTGGCACGTAGCTGCAGTCCCCAGCTGATTCGCGTATCGACCACAGAAGCACAGATAACAGATGCTGAATGGAAATTTGATCGCATATGCAAATATTACGGACGACATGATAGTGCATGCTGTGATGATGATGACGACGACGATGCTGATGGTGATTATTATACTTCAAGAACTTTGCTTCAGTAAACTTCCCTCAATTTGTTTTTCCTTTATTTTCGTTGGAATTGTTGCATAATTGTCGAGAATTGGTGGCTTTAAATTGATTACGTTGAGAGTTGTTGACAATGAGGCATTTGCTTTCTTCTAATTGCAATTTAAAGCTCTCCGCGTTTGCGGGTGGGTTGGTGGGTGGGTGGGTGGGTGAGTGAGTGAGTGAGTGAGTGAGTGAGTGAGTGAGTGAGTGAGTGAGTGAGTGAGTGAGTGAGTGAGTGATTGAGTGAGTGAGTGAGTGATGAGTGAGTGAGTGAGTGATTGAGTGAGTGAGTGAGTGAGTGAGTGAGTGAGTGAGTGCGTGAGTGAGTGAGTGAGTGAGTGAGTGAGTGAGTGAGTGAGTGAGTGAGTGAGTGAGTGAGTGAGTGAGTGAGTGAGGTGAGTGAGTGAGTGAGTGAGTGATGAGTGAGTGAGTGAGGAGTGAGTGAGTGAGTGAGTGTGAGTGAGTGAGTGAGTGAGTGAGTGAGTGAGTACTCGAGGAATCTTGGATAGAACTAAATATTATGGCAAGGTGAGACCGAGGTAGATTGAGAACTATATGTCACCATTCACATGAATTCTTTCAAGGAATTTCTGAAAATTTCTTATCTGCATTTTCAGAGCCATTTGGAGAATTTCTTGAAAATTCAACTTTTGAGTTTGAATTCAATTAATCTCCAATTGAATTTGTAGGTGCTCCTAAAAAAGTAGTTTTCTGTGTTCAATTGAGGACATATTGCCATCGATATTCATGCGATATTAACATGGATACATGGGTTTTATACCTGATACCTTATGTCATGCAATACTATCGATATTACGTGATTGCACTAGTGACAGGTGATCATCGGATGTTATCGACAATCAAACAAAAGGTCATTGTCACGATCACAGTGGCGATGGTGATGATGATCGCAATGGGTGATGATGATTATCATTACAGTAACTTTGTAGAACAAACATGAATCTCGCCTTCGATAATCGATGTTTATATCGACTCAGGAATAATCTGGGGACGTCATTATTAATGTCCTATTACGAGTGCTGATGATAGTATTTATGGTGGCCGTGGTGGTGGTGATGATGATGATGATGATGATAAGATGTGACGTGACATGCTGACACTTTCAAACAATCCGTCATAATGATGCTTTCCTTCATCCAAGAGTGTATTTGACACTCACTCACCCATTCATATATCCACTAACCCACTCACTTATTTACTTACCTACTCATCCACCCAATCATCCACTCACTCATCTACCCATTTATTTACCTACCCACCCATAGGCGACCTGGAATCCATCATGCCCCGCTAATGCGATGTGACATTTTGTTCAGCCCAACGCAACATCCGCTAATTGACAGATGACATGCTCTTCTCAAATCTTATAATCGTCAATTTGTAAGGCTTTGTAG